>ML283285.1:11269-42089 GCA_005239495.1 Nicotiana undulata
AAAAGAAAAGAAAGTGCAGCATGAGTACATATAAACAAATATGTACCCAGTGAGTATCCCGTCTAAACTCTTAAAGAGTAGTGACGAGAGGTAGAATATTTACCCACTAAGGTCCAGTACAGAATAAAATAAGGTACACGTCGAACAATAAATCATGTGAGAAAATACATCAAGTATATGGACATGTAATCAACAAACAGGTAACTAATCTCAAACATAACCTTTCTTTGTAAGCTGATCATATGTATCACTTGTTTTCTTTATCATTATCTGAAANCACGATCCCATCTCAATGCAAATGCTTGTATATATATATATAACCGACACGGAAAAGACTATCGGCCGAAGTCATAAGGGTGGGTCATAAGGACTGACTCGGTCATAAAACTACACACACTCGCGAATCATACCTGCGACTCGTGGGCCAATATCTCTCCCGCTCGCGAATCATACCTGCGACTCGGGGGCCAATGACATAAATATGTATATACTCTTCCGATAATCATACCTGTGACTCGGGGCCAATGATGTAAAGTAAAACCCTCCCCGATCACGAATCATACGTGTGACTCGGGGGCCGATAAATATAGTAGTATAATTCTTCCCTGATCACGAATCAAACCTGTGACTCATGGGCCAGTAATGCATGAGTGCATATATATGTGTATATGTAGACACCATGGTACCGACTTACCAATGCTCAACGGGATCGGACATTCGCATCTCTCTTGATAGTCAAAGTTAGGATTTTATATCATATTATCCTCTTTTCTCATAATATCACCATGGTGGAATAATTCAAGTATAGGAAGGATTTACAATCACCTTAAATTCTCTCAACAACTCAGGATCAAGATTTATCTCATTTACTCCGTTCTCTTTATCAATTATATCAAGAGTAACACAATTAAATCAATTGATGAAATTCATAATTCTTATCTGAATAATATGTACATTTAACTCAAAGCTATCATAGCTCCATTTCATCATATATCGGCAAATAACTTGTACAAGGCATCAGATAATATCAAACAAACAGCTAGAACATGCTCGTGGGTCCTACGGCTACCCAACATACAGTATAGATGCCACGTACGGACTCTCGTCACGTGGTACGTACGCAGCCCCCTCAACAATCACAATTAGCAACAAGGAGCCTAGGGGACGTTTCCCCCTTACAAAGTTTGGAAAGGAGACTCACCTGGACAAGTACTCCTCCGGTCTATGGACAAATCGACAAGACACACGAATCCTCCAAATTACCCTCGATGGCTCGCAATTGGTGTTTTCAACTCCGAGCCTCGGCATCCGAAAAATTACGATTCTTGAAGAAATGCGCTACACGTCGCCTAAGGAATAAGATTAACTCAATTAATCATCCTATAATAGCTCAAAAATTAGATTTTGAATTTTCTCAAAAACCCTCTATTTTTCCCAAACCCTCTTATGAATTTTCTTGATTTATGAAAGTGGGATTCCTCAAGAATCGAAGTTATAAACATGCGGGAAGCCAAAGAATCACTTACCTGAGTTAATCACTCGCTAACAATGATCTGGAGCTCTTGGGGGTCTTAACAAAGGAGGAAAAACGAGTTTTGGGAAGAAAATTAACAGAGTGGGCCTTTTATAGAACTGCCCAGCAGTTCTCGCTCCTGCGGCCTTTGGATCGCAGGTGCGGACTCGCACCTGCGTTAAATTGGTCGCGCCTGCGATTGGCCTGGGCCCTGGGGGAGGTCGCTCCTGCGGACTTTTGTCCGCTCCTGCAGAGCCGCGCCAACGAGAGGAAGGGTCGCCCCTGCGGCCTAGGCCGCTCCTGCGACGGATTGGCCGCTGGTGCGAGCCTCGCGCCTGCGGCTGATGGACCGCAGGGGCGGTCACACCAGAAACAGCCCCCCACCAGCTATTAATTGCTGGTTTTTGACCCCGATTGGTGTCCGGGAGGCCCCTGGGCCCATCCGAGCCCCCGACAAATTATACCAACAAGTCCCAAATCATAAGACAGACTCGCTCGAACTTTCAGAATACTCAAAACATCATCCAAACTAGAAATCACTCTCCAAAACCCCTTAGTTTCAAACTTAAGTTTCAAGGAAATTTCAATGGCTCACCAATACGCAGAACGAGTCTATACTGCTCAGAATGACCCCAAATTTTGCGGACAAGTCATAAATGACTATACGGAACTATTTCCAATTTCGGAAATCCAATCGGACCATGATATCATGAGGTCCAATCCCAGTCTGAATTCTAAATCTTATGAAATCCTGAATTCCAATTCAGGTGCCGAAATACTCCCGGGTCATCAGAAACCCGAGGCGAACATACGCTCAAGTCCGAAATCATCATCCGAAGCTGTTGGAGCTGTCAGCACTCGATTCCGAGGACGTTTGCTCAAAATGCTGCTCGGAACCAACATTAGCCAAATAGGCTAGTCTTCAGGAACCAAGTGTTCCTGAACTGGCCAAATCACTTCTGAATCTCGAACTACCTGCCCCCACAAATCATAAGGCACGAGAAGCCACTATGGAAAGAGTCATTTACAGGAACGGAGTCGCAACACACAAAATGACCGGCTGGATCGTTACAATGAGCGCTGAACGGAAATCGGAACGAAGATTGCTCCAGTTGTGAGAACGGTTGCTTCTCGGATTACCTGTAAATTCAAAATACAATGCGTGCATAGATTATTGCATAAATTTAAACATGATGCAAATTACCTTTGGACCATGGAGATTATCTTTGGACGGTAGGGATGATGTTCTTAGACCATTATGTCCCGGGCCATGAATTGTGCGGTAAAGTATTCGCAGGGCATGAAATGATGTTCTCGGGCTATAAAAATGGTGCCTCCAAACTATGATGCATTTGAATAATGATGTGCAAGATTAAGAGATCCTCAGGACGTGACATGGTGTCTTCTGGCTATGAGGATGATGCCTTCGGACTATGATGCCTTTGGACAAATTGGCTATGTATCATCCCATGAGATGTAGAGGTATAATGTTTGAGATAAAATAAGACAGAGCTTAGTCTTGTGTAGAGTTGGGAACAGAGCTTAGTCCCGAGAGAAGAGAATAATGCAAGGTTTTGGAATAGAGCAATATTTGTGGTCATACAAGGAGAGACAATGCTTAGTCTTATGCTGGGAAAGCAGAGCTTAGCCTTATGCAATTAAGGAAGTAGGTCTTGGCCTCATGAAAGATTTAAGAAAATACTTAGTCTCATGCAAATGGAAGGCAATGTTTAGCCTTATGCAATTGAGAAGGCATGGCTTAGCCTCATGCAAGATTTGAGACAATGCTTAGCCTCATGCAAGATTTGATACAATGCTTAGCCTCATGAAATTTAGGATGCAGGGCTTAACCTCATGCAATATTGGAGACAATGCTTAGTCTCATGCAATTGAGGAGGCATGGCTTAGCCTCATGTAAGATTTGAGACAATGCTTAGTGTCATGAAGGGGGAAGGCAGAACTTAGCCTTGTACAATTAAGGAGGCAAGGCTTAGCCTCATGCAAGATTTGAGACAATGCTTAGTCACATGCAGGGGGAAGGCAGAGCTTAGCCTTATGCAATTAAGAAGGCATAGCTTAGACTCATGCAAGATCCGAGACAATGCTTAGTCTCATGCAGGGGGAAGGCAGAGCTTAGCCTTATGCAATTAAGGAGGCAGGGCTTAGCCTCATGCAAGATCTGAGACAGTGCTTAGTCTCATGCAAGGGGAAGGTAGAGCTTAGCTTTATGCAATTAAGGAGGCAGGTCTTAGCCCCATGCAAGATCTGAGACACTGCTTAGTCTCATGCAAATTGAAGGCAATGCTTAGCCTCATGCAAGATTTGAGACAATGCTTAGTCTCATATGATGGAAAAATAGTAAGTAGGAGCAGAATATTTCTTAGCTGGAGATATATTTGCGCTGCGCAGTTCGATTGTTATGAAGATATTGATTCTAAGGTGCGCACGTACTTGTGGCTATTCCTTGTTCCCGCATCCAAAGGAAAATTGTGAGTTTTACGGGGGAGGTTGGTTCGTGCCATTGTCTGCTTGATTTGATCCACTCCACGCGGGAATCCTGCTAGAGTCACCATGGGTAGCATTTGGCTAAACAATAAAGTTGTTCAAAAGTATGTAGGCATAGTTATTCAAAACATAGTAATATGCGATTTAAAAATAAATTAGATGAACCAGTAACTGTGACATTATTAGAGACATTTCGACCTTCTTGCCATAGAATTCTGAAGGTTCTCCTCAAAATTCTGCCCCAAATATCCCGACGAACTTCTGGAGGTACCCGTATCATATCTGCTTGTATCTGGCCTTGATGACATTTCTGTCCATACCGGATGCAATATGTTTCCATAGTCATCCAAAAGTATCCGGCTCTGAGTATCTTCTTAGCTAGGATGAAACCATTCATATGTGGACCGCAGGTTCTGACGTGTATCTCTTCAAGTAGTATGGAGACTTCTTTGGCGTCAACATACCGTAATAGCCCTAGATCGGGAGTTCTTTTATATAGAATTCTTCCCCTTTGGAAGAAATGGTTGGAAAATCTCTGAAGTGTGCGTTTCTGAGTATGGTTTGCATGCTCTGGATATTATCATTTTACCAAATATTCTCTGATATCATGGAACCATGGATTCCTATCCGTTTCTTCTTCAACATGAGCACAGTAAGCTGGTCGATTATGGATTCTTACCGGAATAGGATTGATGAAGTTCTTGTCCGGGTGATGTATCATGGAGGACAAAGTGTCCAGTACATCCGCAAATTCATTCTGATTTGTTTGGACATGTCAAAACTCTATCTCCGTGAACCTCTTCATCATTTCTTGTACGTGATGCAGATATGGCAGTATTTTTGTGTTCTTCGTAGCCCATTCCCCTTGCACCTGGTGGACCAGCAGGTCTGAATCACCAATCACCAACAATTCCTGAGTATTCATGTTGACAACCAAATTGGGCCCTAGTATGCAGGCATCATACTCCGCCATATTATTGGTGCACGGAAACCTGGGTTTTGCGGACACCGGGTAGTTTTGACCGATTTCTGACACCAAAATGAGTCCAATACTGACTCTTTTGAAAACCGTCGAAAGACATTCTCCAACCGTCGTAGGCTTTAGTAATATATTCTCCTACAAATGACACTTCTTCGTCAGTAAAATACCTTTTAAGTCGTTCGTATTCTCCTCCTACAAGATTTTCTGCAAGATGATCTGCTAATGCCTGTCCCCTAACTGCCTTCCGAGTTACATAGATGATGTTAAACTCACTTAGCAATATTTTCAATTTGGCTATCTTTCCTATAGGCATAGGTATCTGAAAAATATACTTTAGTGGATCCATTCTCGATATGTGATATGTGGTATAAGCACGTAAGTAGTGCCTCAGTTTCTGGGCTATTCAAGTCAGAGCACAGCAAGTGCGTTCCTGCAGGGAGTATCGTGCTTCGAAGGGGTGGACTTATTGCTCAGATAATATATGGCCTGGTCTTTTCTCCCCGTCTCGTCATGTTGTACCAAGACACAGTCAAAAGCCCCATCTAATACAGAAAGGTATAGTAGTATTGGTCTACCAGGTTCTGGCAGGACTAGGACTGGTGGTGTGGACAGGTATTCCTTGATTCTGTCAAAAGCCTTCTGACAGTCTTCAGTCCAGCTAATGGCAGCATCATTCTTCAGCATTTCAAAAATTGGTTCACATATTACAGTGGATTGCGTTATTAAGCAGCCGATGTAGTGAGACGTCCGAAGAAACTCAACACGTTCTTCTTGTTCTTCGGTGGTGGTTACTCCTGGATAACTTTGACCTTTGATGGGTCTAACTCAATTCCTCGGCGGCTGACAATGAACCCTAGAAATTTTCCAGCAGGAACTCCAAAGGCACATTTTGCGGGGTTCAGTTTCAGGTTGTACTTCCGCAGCAGGTCAAAGAACTTTCTCAAATTTGCTATGTGATCTGTGGCCTTCTTGGATTTGATGATGACATCATCCACATATACTTCTATCTCTATGTGTATCACGTCATGGAAAATGGTTGTCATGGCCCTGATGTAGGTGTCCCCGGCTTGATAAAAGCTATCTTCTCTGCATCCTCTTCGTTAATCCAAATCTAATTATAACCCGTGAAGCAATCAACAAAGGACTGGAGCTCAAGCTTGGTGTAATTTTCGATCAGTATGTGTATATTTGGTAGCGTGAAATCATCTTTGGGACTTGCTCTGTTTAAATCTCGATAATCGTCACATACTCTAACTTCCCCATCCTTCTTCGCAACTATCACGATGTTAGCCAACCAGGTTGGATATTCAACCACTTTGAGAACCTTAGCTTTGATCTGCTTGGTGCTTTCTTCCTTGATTTTCAGACTCATGTCTGGTTTGAACTTTCTGAGTTTTTGCTTTACTGGTGGTCATATTGGATTGGTAGGTAACTTGTGAGCCACTATGGATGTGCTTAACCTGGTCATATCGTCATACAACCATGCAAAAATGTCCTCATACTCTATCAGAAAACGAGTGTACTCTTCCTTCTCTGATGGTGACAAGTGAATGCTTATGCGAGTTTCTTTGACTATTTCAGAATCTCCCAATTTGACTACCTCAGTCTCGTCCAGGTTGGACTTAGGTTTGTTCTCAAAATACTAAACTTTTCTGACGATTTCCTCAGGTATCACATCTTCTTCTTCCACCCCTTCCGAGTCACTATCCTTATGTTGCGTTGTCTCATTACATATCACATTCGTTGGTTCATTGATAACTAGAGATTTTAGCATATTATTTGCTCTTTTTTTTTAGGTTTTGGGTCAAAAGTTCGTTAAGGTATTCCCGAAAACTGAGTAAAGGTGCTTACTTGCAGGTTTTGGTCAAAATCAGCAAATAAGCCTAAATAAACTCAAAAGGGAGTTAAACTTGCACAAGCCCAAAAGCTGGAACTGAGCGCAGACATCGGTAATATTACGCGGCCACGTAAGTACCTCTGCTGAGGCGGCCACATATATGCGACCCGCGAGAGTGAAGTTCAGAGAGGTTGATTTGGGCTCAAAGTAGACCGCTGACCTCTATGGAATTTCACGTCCATGGAATATCTTACGCGGCCGCGATTGGAATTTCGCTGACAGCCTTGATTGAAATTCAGAGGCCTTGCAACCTTGGCTCAAATAACGAGCGCGATCCGCGTCTGAAATAGGCGGTCACAAAGTTACCAAATGCGGACGCGAATGACATTCTGGTGGGAGCAATATAAGGGGTTCAGAGAGTTTGCAAGTAAAGCTAAACTGAGGAACGCGGTTCGAAAACATTTTACGCGGCCGTGATAGAAGAAAACACGGACGCGACTGGATTTACGCGATCCGCGAAACAAACTTCAGTCCAGATCCAAATAAAGAAAAACGCAGACTGCGCTCGTTATTGCACGATTGTGGATGTCTAAGCGCGGACGCGCTTAGTATTACGCTGTCACCGAGACCTCCGTAGGGGCATTTTTGTCTAGTAATTTTAGTTGTGTATAAATAGATCTCTTTCACCATTTTAGGGTGTGTTTTGTATTAGGGAGCTTGTGAACAACCGTACTTTACCACTTTGAGTAATTTTAGAGTAGTTTTAGCTTATATCTTTAGATTTTGTTCTTGTATTTAACTTTTATGGCTTATATTACATCTTCATCTTTGATTTCTATCATTAGCATGAGTACCTAGACCCCATAGTTAGGGTTGTGACCCAACTCTAGTGTGGGTATTTCATGGGTCTTCAATTTTAGGGCTTAATTATTTATAGGTTAGTGATATTTAGCCTGTTTCATACTTTAATTATTGAATTGGTCATTGCAAACAATGATTTATGCCTTTTTGACTAGGGCTTTTCTTCAGAAAGAGGGCTGAAGTCTAAGAAAAATATGCTAACAAGGAATTGGGGTGCATTCAAGATATTGATAGCCCCAATTAAAGGGTTAAACCTAGAGATAGTAATACCCGACTTCATCCAATTTCACTTACATTGTTTGAACGCCCAATTAGGCTTGAGAAAGCCAATTCGGGAGAAATCTCTCAAACTACCGCGAGGTATAGAGTGAGTAATTATGTGTGAAGGTTATATCACGACCCCTATTACAACAAGTTTGTCATAGATTCTAGACCCCATTAGATACTCACCTAGGTAGAAGTCACTTCCCTAGTGCTTTTTATCATTTGAAAAGCTCCTACAAAAACATTGTACTTAGATTATTTTCAACAATCAGTAGCACTGAAAGTAGAATAGAAGCAACCCATTCATGGTTAGAAGTGCAATTAAAGAGAACACACATAGCTAGATTAGGTAGAAACCCAATTCCCAACCAATATTAACTCCCTGTGGATATCGATCCCGCCTTATCCAGTAAAACTGCATCGACAACCCCTCATCATTATATAGTGCGGTAGGGTTGGAACCGATCACTTTTTGGCATCGTTGCCGTGGAGTTAAACTGTTTTGGCTATCTATCTGACTAGTTATGTGTATTGTTTTTCTTTCCTTCTGTTTTACTAACTTTTGTGTGTTAATCACTTTAGGTACAAAATTGTTGATCTTCTCGGTAATGTTCTTCCGGGGGAGGAGGTAGATGATAATAGTGAGGATGAGCCACATATAGTACCTCAAGCTCAAAGAAGAGGCTGCTAGGCCAATGAGAGTATTCAAGCCCCTCCCCCACCTCTTCCACTGACAGCTCATCGGGTTCTTCCCAATGAAGGTTACGCCAGTGCAATTGTCCCACCTCGAATCCAGGGGGGCGATTTCCGGATTACAAATGTTATGTTGACCTTATTGGAGCAACGAGGGTTCTTCACAGGCGCTCCCCATCAGAATGCATATAACTATCGAAAGGGCTTTGTAGATACCTGTTGGGGAAGTAAACAGACAAACGTGTCATGGGATGCATTGAGACCGAGATTGTTCCCTTTCTCACATAGAGGGAAAGTTTTGGACTCGCTTCAAAGGCTTCCAAATAATTCTATCACAACGTGGGATGAATTGGCTGAAAAGTTTATAGCCATGTTTTTCTCATCGGGACACATGTCGACATTAAGGGATGAGATCTTAGCCTTCAAGCAGGAACCTAATAAACCCTTACATGGAATCTGGGAGAGATATCTTACAATGGTCAAGGAATGCCCTAATAATGACATGACAGAAGTAGTGATCCAATAGACAATCTATCGGGGTATAAACACGACCAATTAATGTGTTGTGAACCAGCTAGCAGGGGGTAGTTTTATGAAGCTGACGTATGCCGAGTCTTGTGATATACTTGATGAGATGGCTGGCACTTCCTTAGCTTGGAAATGTCGAGAAAATGTTCCTCAAGGTGACCCAATCGTGATGCATCTTCACAAGGAACTTCAAGACCATGGTCAAGCCATATCTGAGTTGACAACAACTATCAACCAGTTAGCCAAAGCACAACTTCAGCAGATTTAGGGACCGAAACAAGTAAATGCAATGGAAGGGGTCAATCTAATGGTCAATATGAGGAGACATCGTGGTCAGCAAGGGCAAAGTAATCAAGATCAATATGAACAACGTTGAAGTGGCTACAACCAAGATGATTCTTATGATGACCAAAGCGAGGAAGTTTTGTATGCCAACAACTATCAAGGAATACAGAGCAATGCTCCAAACCAACAATGGAGAATTCAAGGGAATAATACCAATTGGAACAATCAGGGGCACAAAAATTGGAACAATCATTTGGAGGTACCCGTATCATATCTGCTCGTATCTGGCATTGATGACATTTCTGTCCATACCAAATGCAATATGTTTCCATAGTCTTCCAAAAGTATCCGGCTTTGAGTATCTTCTTGGCTAGGATGAAACCATTCATATGTGAACCGCAAGTTCCGACGTGCATCTCTTCAAGTAGTTTGGAGGCTTATTTGGCGTCAACACACCGTAATAGCCCTAGATCAGGAGTTCTTCTATACAGAATTCTCCCCCTTTGGAAGAAATGGTTGGACAATCTCTGAAGTGTGCGTTTCTGAGTATGGTTTGCATGCTCTGGATATTCTCATTTTACCAAATATTCTCTGATATCGTGGAGCCATGGATTCCTATTTGTTTCTTCTTCAACATGAGCACAATAAGTCACTCAAACTACCGAGAGGTATAGAGTGAGTAATTATGTGTGAAATTTATATCACGACCCCTATTACAACAAGTTTTTCCTAGATTCTACCCCATTAGATACTCGTCTAGGTGGAAGTCACATCCCTAGTGATTTTTATCATTTGAAAAGCTCCTACAACAACATTGTACTTAGATTATTTTTAGCTTTCAGTAGCACTAAAAGTAGAATAGAAACAACCCAATCATGGCTAGAAGTGCAATTAAAGACAACACACATAGCTAGATTAGGTAGAAACCCAATTCCCAACCAATATTAACTCCCTGTGGATATCGATCCCGACATATTGGGTAAAACTGCATCGACTACTCCTCACCATTATATAGTGGTGTAGGGTTGGAACCGACCATTCATCAAGGTAAGAAATAGTAATGCTGTAGAGAGAAAGATAAAAGTAATAAGACATCAAGTTGTTGATAAATGTTGAAACGTCAAACAAAGCATTTTTTAATGACTTCAAACAATGTTTTCCAAAGCAAACTACTGAAAGGAAAGAAAAACATTTTAAACAGAAATGCTCAAAAGAATTGTTTTGAAAAGGCATGATACTAACAGCCATGCTACCCCGAGACTCGTCTGGACCTGGATGGTGGGGCGGCCCAGTTCATGAGACCAACTCCCTTTTTCACTGTCTAGATGACAAGGACTTCTTCCTCCTCCTCCTCCTCCTCCTCAACTATCACACTGCAATCCATGTCTTCATCTTCCAAGAACAGGTTCTTTAAGCTAGCTAGAACTTCATCTTCTTCAGATCCCCATATCATGTTGGCTTGATGAAAATATTGGCTCAAATGTGGTACCGGCTGCTCAAGAGGGTAACAAGGACCAATCGTCATTATCCTTCTAGGTGTACTGATATCCAAGTCCAAAGGTCGTGCTGTGACGTTTTAGCTGTATCAATTTGGTAATACCTTGGAGGTTCTTCCCGAGCCTTTTGCCGGGCTCATACCCTGCCTATGCTAGTATGCTTTATATTTTTTGCTCTACCACTTGTCTTTCTCATTTGCATTGATGCGCTCGTTGCAATGATAAGTCTCCCAACCTACTTCCTTCTATTTTCCACGAGCGGAACAATTTGGTTGGTATAAATGGGATTACTCTCGTCTCCATGAATGATCATTTCCTGATGATTCCATTTGAAATTTACAGGTCGTCCCAACAAAAGATTTTATGAGGCGGATATGTCTAGCACTTGAAATTCAACATCAAACCAAGTTGGGTCCATCTGCAAGCATATATTGGTTTCCCCAATTTTGGCCCTTTGAGACCCATCGAACGCCTTCATATTCATAGTCCCTGCTCGTACGTCATGCAAACCTTTACCCAACCTTTTCAGAGTTGTCATTAGACAGATGTTGAGACTAGAACCTCCGTCTATCAAAACCCTGGCAATTAATTTATCCTCGCATTGTACCGTGATTTGCAGCGCCCTGTTGTGGCTTAATCCCTCTGGTGGCAATTCGTCTTCATGAAATGTGATCTTGTGGCTCTCCAGTACTTGCCCTACTATGTTAGCCATCTCCCCACTAGTGACATTGTTAGGTACATAAGCTTCATTCAATATCTTCATCAAGGCATTCTTATGTGCCTCAGAATTCTGCATTAATGATAGGATGGATATCTGAGCAGGAGTTTTGTTCATATGGTCTACCACATAATATTTTCTCGCTTGTAACTTTCTCCAAAGATAATTCCGAGCCAGTTTCAATGATGGGCTACTTGGAGGAAGCTTCTTTACTTGTTCCTCCCAAATTCTCAAGTGTATAAATTCTGCCATTCCTGGTCATCCCTTGTGCTGCACCAAATTCTTTCATTTTTTCTTTTCCTTTCCTCCTAGCTTCTGCAACAGAGTCCCAGGGTACGACATTGGACTTAAAGGGCAGTGTGGATGCTACCATCACAGTGAAGGGTGTTGTTACTTCTACTTCAAATGGAGCAGGTGCAGCTGCAGATGCTGTTTCCACCTTGAAGAGAGTTGGTGCGACTACTTCAACTTCGACCGGTGGCTGTATCTATACCACAATAGGAGTAAGAGTCAACGCAGGTGTCTTTAAGTAATCCCCTTCTCAAATAAGCCTAATTGACCCTTCCGGGTCCTATTCCTTATCAGTCTCTATCACATTGACTCCCTCACCCCTATGATCCGAGAGAGGGTTGTTGCAGACGTTAGGTGTAGCCTCATTTTCTTATATGACCTTTGTATCAATTAATGTCTGGATCTTGTCTTTCAAAGTACGACATTCATCAGTTGTATGTTCCTTCATGCCGGAGTGGTAGGCATATGTTTTATTTTGATTGACCTGTTGAGAAGAGTTTTCCATGGTAACAGTGGGAATATGGGTGACATATCCAGCATCTTTTAATCTCTCGTATAATTGATCGATGGGTTCAGCAATAGGGGTGTCTTATCTGGGTGGCCTGCGATCGAAATTTGGTCTGGGTTTCTGATAGTTTTGGCCGGCTGGCGGTGAGTGATAATATGATGGCTGGGTGGTATAAGTGTGGTAGGCAGTGGCGGGTTGTGGATATCTGGGAGGTGAAGGCTGATATGTAGGTTGAGGTGTTTGGTACGTAAGAGAAGATTTTGGACCCTGGGCTAACATCACGACCCCTACTTTTTTCTTCTTTGATATACCCCCTGACCGCAATGCTTAGTTTGTAGCCTGCAATGCCTTAAAATTAGTTTCTATTCCGCTCCTGATCCCTTCTACAATCCTTTCCCCTAGCTTGATGATGTCAGAGAATTTGTGATTCTCGATAACCATTAACCTTTCATAGTATTGTGGGTCTTTGGCCCGGACAAAGAACTTGTTCATCGATCTTCTTCCACTGCCGGCCTTACTTTTGCAGTTTCTGATCTCCACTGATTAGCATACTTGCGTAAAGTCTCCGTTGGTTTCTTTTTGTGACTCTGTATGTAGAAGACATTTGGTGCATTCTTCGTGCTAAACCTGAATCGATCCGTGAAGCTTGATGCCATGCTTACCCAGCTAACCCACTTTTGGGATTTTGACTGATGTATCAAGATAGGGCGTCTCTAGTGAGACTTCTCATGAACAGATTCATGCGAATCCTCTCATCTTTCCCAACTCCTACGAGCTTGTCACTGTATGTCCTTAAATGCACCTTTGGGTCACCTGTTCTGTCAAACATATCGATCTTAGAAGGTTTGTAACCCTCCGGCAGTTTTACGTCTGGCTAAATACATAGATCTTCATAATTCAAACCCTCAATGCCTTTACCCCCTTCGACACCCTGGACTCGGCTTGTGAACTTCTTAAGTTCCTCTGCCATATTTTTTATGAGCAAGTCCTTCTCGGTGGATTCTGGTGTGTATGTGGTTTGTTGAGTAGGGTGAGGTACGTTTTCTACATATATGGGGGTTGTTTTGGTGGATACTAGGGATTTGAGTATAGTGGTGATCATTGCTTGAATTCTGCGGATCGGGGGTAGGTTGCGGTGTATTTTGGGGAATGTGGTAGGTAGTATCTTGCGGGTACTGAGTGGAAAGGTGTTGGTGTTTAGGAGGAGTTGGTATTGGTTGAGGGTTAGGATTATGATGAGGTGCGGCGTATTGAGGAGGTACGAGAGGATTTTGTGGATGTTGGTTTGGTGTGTTTTGAAGAGGTGATGGGTTCTGGGCATTTTGTTGATTAATATTCGAGACGTTTAAGGTGATGGGGAGGTTGCCAAGTTGCAGACCTGCTCAAGTTCCCCTTGCAATTCCAGTATGTTCAGCTCCAGCCGTAGAACCAAATCATTATGTGCTGGAGTACTTTGACCATCTGATGTTTCAACATTTTCCACATGCGCAACATTATCGTTTTTGATACCACTCATGTCATCCATCTTAGCCTTTCCCTTGATTTTTGGATCACTTGGAGGAAGAGGAGACGGAGGACCTCTGGTTCTGGTATGATATGCTGATGATGCTAGTATGCACGAACCAATCTTAGGGGATGGGAATAATCAAAACAAAGAAAATAAAAAAAGGTAAACAAGTCAGTAGGGAATTTTGGGAAAGATATTTGTTGTATTTAATCATACATCATAAATTGGCGTCCTAATTTTAGGGACCTCATTGTGCCTGAGTTAGGCCTAGCGTCACGTAGATTTGGAGAAACTTAATGCCAACAATTGCCTCATTTAATTATGTAATAAATAAGTCAAACCTCTAAAACGATAATAATAAAAGGAGTCATTAATGGCATTTTCCTTATTACAATCAATTTCTAAAATGACTCTAGAAAAGCAAGTAAACAATAACTCTAATGTACTTGGTCCTGAAGGGACCATCTCCGAGCTTGTCTTTCTTGGCCCCATCGATCAGATTCCCCAGGTCGCGCATGTCCAGCAACAGATATTCCCTTGCTAGGTGTCCTCTTTTGTTTCCCTCTACATTCTGATAATCCACGATCTTTTTCCTCATCTTCCCCTTAAGTTCCATCAGACCCTGCTCTAAGTATTCCAACATCTCTGTTGACTTTGCAGCAATTTCCCTCCATTCTTTGATTGATTCCATGTCTACCTTGTTTTGTTCCAAATGCCTGGCTTCAGACTCAAGGATTCTCTTGCGCAACCTCTTGTATTTCACATGTGCTTTGGCAGCTTCATCTATGACCCCGTTTCCTCGATCGACCCCGAGCTCGACTTCTCCTTCTATGTCATCATCCAACAATGATAGGTAGAAATACACATGACCGGCGTGGTACCCATATGGATCGATGGTATCCTTCTCCACAATAATCTTCATATGCCACATGTGTTGGGCCTCACACTTGTATGTGTCGTGCCCCGTTTTTCTATCGCACGGGTTAGGTACGGAGAGATCAGGTTTTATGACATTCTGGACAACTCCTTAAAGGAAAAAGGTTTAAGGAAGAGTCGCCACCTAACGATTTTTATGGTGCGTTAGGGCACCTAGAGTTGATAACTCATAAACTAGTTTGCATTACCAGAGATCGGGTAAGGGCTTGAAATTATACCAAGGGGAAGGTGTTAGGCACCCCTCAAGATCAACAACTGTGGGTCCCAGCCAAGAAATTTTATGAATTTGGATGATGAACAAGTAGCAAGCAAGGTTCATATAAGAGGGGAGATCAAACAGGTGTGAAAATCTTTAAAGGTTTATAGAAAAACATTAGAATAACATTTGAAAAGAAACTGTCCTAGGTTTAAAGTAATACGGATCACAACAATGCAATGCCCGGTATGTCACGCCTCGAAGAGGGGCTACACGTGGTATTATCGCACCGGTCATCATATCCGTATTCTACACTTCCCACCCCGTAAAGGTTATTTAAAGCGTGTGTGTTGGTCACAAATGCTTATTGCGTGGTATTACTCGTCCCATCCTATCAGTCCTAGAGGGTGTTTAGGACTACTATTCCTACAAGGCGAGTACTAGGCTGACCTCTAGGTTTAAAGGATAAACTCTAAGCGACATACAATAACAGTTAGGACTACATATAGAGGAAACATACAAAAGAAAATATGAGCTTATAAATCCCTCCACAGGTTGTACACGTAAATAGCACGACTCAAGCACATAAAGGAGTCTCGAGTTTCAGAACTTAAGGCAGGATTTCAGGTGTGAATACAACATTAAGACAACAGGATTAAAGAGTTGCAGAAGAAGTATATGGCCAGTTTTAGACCAGTGTAGTTAACAAGCGATGTGCAAAGAGTTTCAGATTTATATTGGGGTCCTAAAGGTTACCTAGGCGTCTGAAACGTTCTAGATACTGTTTTAATAGACATACATAATGCACTTCCTTAGGTTTAGCTCTAGTGAATACGTGATTATGTGAGTATGATGGATGCAAGTCCTATAGGCATGGTATCTAAAATGCACGCATAATGTAGGCAGACCTAAACATGCTTTACTGAATACACAAACATTTGCAGAAATCAAAAATCATTAGTTTAACTATATTTTACGTATTAACCAAAACATACAGAAACGTGATTCAAGTTGCTGATCCTATTCTCGTGAATTCTAAATGTTCTTAGCGGTATGCTTACTACAGTGCTTGAATATAGGCATGCTGAGAGTAAATTCCTAAGATAACAGGATATCTAATGCAAATATTGATATTTGATTATTATTACGAACCTAAAACAGGATTTTTATATGCAACCGTTATGTATATGCAGAGGCAGTGTCATTGTGGCAACCATTTCTTATAGTTATATAACTAGAACAGGATTTCTAAGCGAGACAGTAATTATAACAGCATATTACTGGTAGTTAACATGATTTCTAAGTGATTATGAGTGTGATGAGATGCTGAAGTAAAAAAACCTAAAACATGATTTACTAATGCATGGCAAATATGTCCTAAACATGATTTCTATTGCGCACATAAGTGAAGTAAATCCTAAACATGTTTTCTACCCGACTTTATACTAAACATGCATAATCCCACCCTTTTTACTATCCAGCCCCGGAGTTAGTTTACAAATAATTATTACAGACCGGCATAACATAAATTACACAACTGAATAAGAAAATCAAGAAGCTATACTATAGAGAGCCTAACAGTAGGCCCAAGTACCAGATCCACTTTCCATATGCCATGATCCTCAACCCAAGTGTGTCATAGTCTCTAAGGACCCTTGGAAGATCCTGGAGAGTGCTTCACACCCAGGAACCCTAGCCAAGGATGAGTAAGTGCAGTGTAGAATGCCAACATTGTGTGTCAATGTTCAATAAGTGCTCAAGGTACCCAAGGCAATGCTCACACGAAAGGGGGCTGAACCTAAAGTCTAAGAGTAATGGGAAGTGCTTGGATTTTATTTTATTTTTAAAAATAATTTTTTTGAGTTTGAAAAGAGTAGTCTTAAACAACAGTACTTTAGAAAAAACAACTTAGAAAAAGGTAATAGAGGATCTTGTGGAAAAGAAAGGTTTATCAAAGAGAAAAGCAATACAATCACAACCAGCAGGTAGAGAGTTTAGGAAAGGAACAAACACAAACAGGGATAGGTAGTTGGGGACAAATAATTAGCAGTAGAATAAGGTTACAGATTCACATAGTTACCACATAGTCGTTTACAAAGCAACATAGATTCACAGAGTCACATATTAGGCATGGAATCAGAACCGTGTAGCATTCAGGTATCATGTGTTTGTAACATAGGAAGCTAAGCATGTAACAGTGGTCATGTTGATATGAGAAACATCTACCCATAAACGAGTAAGCATACTAGTTACATAAGTCTCACACAGAGTCACACACGAGGAAACATGAGACATATTAGGCTAAGAGTAAGAGCAGGGACATGCTAATTACACAAGACCCAAACAGTTATAGAGAATCACATGGAGAAAGCAGAATAGCAAAAGGGAAAAGACATTATAGAGTCATGTTAATTACATGGTAGGCAGTAGAACCACAAGATAAAGCACAAAAGGAACAATAAGTAGATAAACAAGAACTGAAGCATATTGTGTGGAGATACTATAAAACTAACTTAGAGACATACCAGTCGAGTGATAAAGAATAGCAAAATGCAAAGAGATAGAGCAACAACATCAGTATGCAGAATAAGAGCGCAGCAAAGGACAATAGTGTGCAGAATGAGAGAGAGCAACATGACAGTAGTATGCAGATATAAGAGAGCAACAGTGATTACTCAGGCTTCGCTTTCAGCCGCCTGAGTGGTCAATAACAAGTGTGAAAAGCAAGAAATGAGGGGTATGAAATCAAATAGAACTCAGAACAATGTTAGTGCTCTGAGCTTTGAGTTATGCCTTAGTGATATGCAGTGTATCAATGTGTTCGTGTCAGTCAAGAGTATGTGTGTAAAGAGAGAAGACATGGTATATATAGTTTATAACATGAGTAGTCACATAGGCAAAGAGTGCATAATTATGGAAATAACAACCCATTAGTATCAATTAAGACACTGGACTCCTTTAATTAAGGAGTCAAGTTCAAACGGTGCAGTCATGGCTAAATAAGGAAAAAAAATCAATTCATAAGACTGATTTTGCTTCATTTGGGACAAGGAAATCACATAATACATAAATAAAGCCAAATACATAGTATATAATTAAGGAAAGTTGAAATAACATTACATTTATAAAGTAAAATAGAGCATCAGTTTTGAAAATCAATTGAGAGGATCTCGGATTCGATTGCCATCACAGGAAATCCAAGAGACTTAAGGAAAATAATCACATGAATATGGAAAGAATTCAAAATTAGTACAGGATTACAGAGGGAATACACAATCATGTATTCAAGGAAAACATCACAAGCCCGGGAATTTTTTAACCCGAAAGGAAGTATAAAATCTATTAGTAAGGTCTCAAATTACAAGGAATCTAGGGTTCAAAAATAATAAATCAGGAACCCTAACAAGCTGAAACCACAGAGAATCAAGGATTAAAATATGAGCGACAATGATGAATCGAATAAGTCAGAGGCAAGAGGTCAGAAACCCTAGTAGTAAAACATGTGAAATTAAGGACTCTCATGAACTCAGTAATAACTAAAGAAAATAACAAGGAAAACATGATATGAGTAGAGATTAGAAACTCTAATGAACAAAACCTAGTACAGTCAAAGAAAACTTGGAGCATTCATGGGAAACGAGGATACCATAATAGTCAAGGCAACAAGGAATCACAAAATACTCGTATAAACATAGTATTGGTAGCTAAATCGAAAGAAGAACTGTTTTGAAAATGGGTCGAGGAACCCTAGTTTTGAAGTTATTAAAAAATGAGATTTTCCGGAGAAAACAATAGAGAAACTTCATAATATTGTAAATGTAAAACGGATTTTAAAAGAAAAACCAAGATACAAAAGATTAGGGTTTCGTGGAACCCAGAAAAGAGGGCAAACCGCATGAACTGTCACGCCCCAAAGCCAAGGGACACGACCGGCACTCGACCGGGTAGTCCCAGTCAAGCGGACCTGGATTCCTTTTTCCCTCCCACGTATTACCCCGAAGTTTCCGTTGTGCATTATTCAATTATAATTAAGACGCATTCTTACAATCTGAAATTAAACCATAGAATCTGTCGTTTCCAACAAGTTATACAATACTTACAAATATACAGAACACACAGTCTACTTTACGTGGTCTACAAGTCATACTGCCCAAAATACATAAGTACATAACCCACAATTCCTGTCTACGGAGCCTCTAGGAGTACGACGGAGTTATACAATACTTGTCGGTAACAAGGCTCCGGCTATACCTTACACAAGTACCAAAATAATAATCCGGGAGGAAAGGTGGCATGAACCACACTGGGCCCCGAGAGGAGAGGGGCTCACCAAAACAGCTGATAGGACGAAGAGGAGGCACTGCTGTCGGTGTGCTGAAGTACCTGCTATAGAACCACCTACAATCATCTCAAGAATGTAGCGCCCTCGGCAAAAGGGACGTCAGTACATTTGAATTGTACTGGTATGCATGAACAAACTTTACTCTAACTAAACTCAATAATGCACATGCAAGAGACAGATAGAGAGTCACACAATTACTGCACAAGACATAGAAAGATATACAATGGAAGTTCCACAATTTTCACTTCATCAAAATCACAATTTCAATTCCATCCTTGTCCCTCCTCACATCTCACCCTTATTTCTCCAGTTGCGGCGTGCAACCCGATCCTACCTGACAATTGTTGCGGCGCGCAACCTGATCCATTCGAACTTGCGCTGAGTGCGAGGTAACCCTACCACGAAATCCATATTGATCATCTCCCATTTCCACGTCGGTATTTCCATAAGTTGAGTTAACCCACCAGGCCTCTGATGCTCGGCCTTCACCTGTTGACAATTCGGACATTTGGATACATGGTCCGCCACATCCCTCTTCATACCGCTCCACCAATAAATTTCCCAAAGATCATGATACATTTTCGTAGAACCTGGGTGCACAGAATACCGGGAGCTATGAGCCCCTGCCATTACCCTTTCCCGAATATTATATGCATCTGGAACACATAGCCTACTTTGACATCGCAACACTCCATCATTGCTGCCGAGTGAAAATGCCAAAATCTTGCCATTCAGAACTGCCTCCTTCAATTGTGCCAATGCTGGATCAATAAACTGCTTCTCCTTGACTTCCGCTACAAGTGATGATTCTGCCCCATTATACACCATAACTTCCCCTTCGCCTGAGGTCGAAAGACAAACCCCCAAGCTGGCCAATTGATAAACCTCCTGAGCCAAGGGCCTTTGATCCACTTTCAAATGAGCCAAACTACCCATAGACTTTCGACTGAGAGCGTCAGCCACCACATTCGCCTTTCCTGGATGGTACAAGATGTTCATATCATAATCCTTAAGCAATTCTAACCACCTCCGCTGCCTTAGATTCAGTTCCTTCTGCTTGAATAAATACTGAAGACTCTTGTGGTCTGAGAACACATCCCCGTGGACTCCATAAAGATAATGCCGCCAAAATTTTAATGCAAATACCACAGCCGCGAGCTCTAAATCATGCGTCGGATAATTCTTCTCGTGATTCTTGAGATGCCTTGAAGAATACGCTATGACCTTCCCACGTTGAATCAACACACACCCCAAACCAACCCTTGAAGCATCGCAATAAACAACAGATCCCTCTGTACCTTCTGGCAAGGTCAATACCGGTGCCGAAGTCAATCTCGATTTCAATTCCTGAAAACTTTTCTCACAAGCATCGTACCACTGGAACTTCACTGCTTTCTGCGTCAATTTAGTCAATGGGGAGGCGAGGGTAGAGAATCCCTCCACAAACCTCCGATAATACCCAGCTAGGCCCAAGAATCTGCGAACCTCCGTCGGGGTCGTGGGTCTAGGACAATCTTTCACTGCTGCGATCTTCTGGGAATCAACCTGAATCCCTTCTCTGGAAACAACATGACCCAAAAACGCGACTGATTCTAGCCAAAACTCACATTTCAAAAATTTAGCATACAGGTGGTGATGACGAAGAGTTTGTACGACTGCTCTAAGGTGATTAACATGATCTTTCTGACTCCGCGAGTAGACAAGGATTTCATCAATAAAAACAATCACGAAGGATTCTAGAAATGGCTTGAAAATTCGATTCATATGATCCATAAAAGCTGCTGGAGCATTGGTCAGCCCAAAGGACATTACCAGAAATTCAAAATGACCATAACGAGTCCTGAAGGCGGTCTTAGGAATATCCTGCTCCATGTTCTTCAACTGATGATACCTAGACCGTAAATCAATTTTGGAGAAGAACGTCACACCTTGCAATTGATCAAACAAATCATCTATTCGAGGCAATGGATAATTGTTTTTGATAGTGACTTTGTTGAGCTGTCGATAATCAATATACATCCGAAGCGACCCATCCTTCTTCTTGACAAAAAGAACCGGAGCACCCCACGGCGACACACTCGGCCGAATGAATCCCTTATCTAATAGATCCTTCAACTTCTCCTTTAACTCCCTTAACTCTGCCGGCGCCATTCTGAATGGTGGAATAGATATTGGTTGCGTATCTAGTAGAACATCAATCCCAAAATCAACCTCTCTATCTGGCGGAGTCCCTGGAAGCTCGTCCGGATATACTTTAAGAAACTCATTCACGACTGGCACGGACTCGGGGGCTGACACTTCTGAAGCGGTGTCCGCGACCCAGACCAAATAATAGATACACCCCTTCTTAATCATCTTCGAGGCCTTAAGGCAGGAGATAAACCTACCTTTTGGCACCACACCATTCCCCTTCCATTCAATAACCGGCTCATTAGGAAACTCGAGTCTCATGACTCTCGTTCGGCAGTCGAGCTTGGCAAAGCACGAATAAAGCCAGTCCATTCCCATAATAATATCAATGTCTACCATCTCAAGTTCAATAAGATCGGTCGTGGTAACGTGACAACATACCGTGACAACACAATTCTTATAAACTTGCGCTGCTGTGATAGAATCACCAATCGGAGTTGATACGGAGAACGGCTCATGAAGCTGCTCGGGTTTTATCCCAAAACTTGAAGCAATAAATGGGGTAACATAGGACAAGGAGGACCCCGGATCAATAAGAGCATAGCAATCAAGTGCTTGAACATTCAGAATACCTGTGACAACATCTGGAGAAGCCTCCGCATTCTGGCGACCACTCAAAGCATAGAATCGGCTGGGTCCGCCTCTACCAAGAGCCCCACCCCTAATTACACCACGCCCTGCTGGAGGTGGAGGACGCACTGAATATGTGGTTGCTTAAGAACCGGATGACTGGGAAAACCCCCTACCCATGCCCTGACTGGGCGCACGGCAATCCCGCTGAAGATGACCCCTCACTCTATACCTGTGGCATATCGGGCGATCCAAATAACAGGCCTTAGTATGGAGCCCTCCCCTGCTGCTGGAACCTTCCTCCGGAACGACTTGACTGATGGGGTCTCCTGCTGTCGGATCCTGATCTCCAATGACTATTCGGCTGATGACGGAGTACGGATGGCAGTGCACTGGCTGAAGACTGAGCATAAAACTGGGATGGCCTTGATGGCCCCCTCCCTTGAACTGGTCTCCCCCTTGAAAGTGCGCTCCCTGAATGACCAACCGACCGGGGTCTGCTGCTACTCTCTCTGTCTGCCTGTATCTTCAGCTTTCTAGCCTCCGTAGCCTGGGCTAACCCCACAATCTTCCCATAATTCATGTTCGAGTGCAAAGCCGATGTAGCAGCCTCATTCACAACCAAATGACTGAGACCCTGAACAAATCGTCGAACTCGAGCATCCATGGTCGACACTAACTGGGGAGCATACTTGGACAACCTTACAAACTCCATGTGGTACTCCCAAACACTCATACTGCCCTGCTTGAGGACCTCAAACTCAGTAGCATGGGCTGCCACTGTCTCGGCAGGCAAAACGTGATCCATGAGCGCATCCACGAACTCGCTCCATCTAGCTGGAGGACTTCCCTCTCCACGGGAACCCTCCCACATCTCGAACCAGGAATATGCCACTCCCCTCAGCCTGTACGAAGCTAACTCAACCCCCTCTGTCCCTGTAGCCTTCATCACCCGAAGGGTCTTGCACATCTCATCAAGAAAATCTTGTGGATCGTCCTCTGGATCCGTACCTGATAACTCTGGAGGGGCCAACCGCAGAAACTGGTTGACTCTAGAGCCGGCGAAATCTCCCTATCTGCTGGAGGACGCAGGGGTAGCATGAGATCTTTGGGCGTGAGCGGCCACCAACTAAGTGAACATATGAATAGCTCCTCTGAGGTCCCCCTCGGACGTACCAGGACCGGAAGCTGGAACCGTGGAGAGATCAGGAATGTCAGCGGGAGGGATTGCAGCACCCTCCGCTGCCGCAGAAACAGGAATGCTTTGATCCGGAATAGAAGGGTCCGGCAAATTCAAATTCGGGGAGTCACTCTCACCCCCACTACTAGGTACATGACTCACATCCACACTTGGGGTGGCATTGGCCTCAAAGCCGAGTCGAGTTGTCTTCTTTGAGGCCATTGCTGAAACATTTCAGAACAAAGCACGAATTAGACAAGGACATTTTCACTCTCCACTTCACCCCACGATATAGAATAACAATGAAAAGAGTAATTTCCTAAATGTCCGTGTAGCCCCCTAATTATAAATGTGGTCGACAACACACCGATAAGAAGGGCTCTACTAGACACGGCTCCGAGATATCCTAGGATCCTTTTAAAACCTTAGGCTCTGATACCAAGTTTGTCATGCCCCAAAACTAAGGGACACGACCGGGTAGTCCCAGTCAAGCGGACCTGTATTCCTTTTTCCCTCCGACGTATTACCCCAAAGTTTCCATTATTCAATTATAATTAAGACGCATTCTTACAATCTAAAATTAAACCATATAAGTCTGTTGTTTCCAACAAGTGATACAATACTTACAAATATACAGAACACATAGTCTACTTTACGTGGTCTACAAGTCATACTGCCCAAAATACATAAGTACATAACCCACAATTCCTGTCTACGGAGCCTCTAGGAGTACGACGGAGTTATACAATACTTGCCGGTAACAAGGCTCCGGCTATACCTTACACAAGTACCAAAATAAGAATCCGGGAGGAAAGGTGGAATGAACCACACTGGGCCCCGAGAGGAGAGGGGCTCACCAAAACAGCTGATTGGACGAAGAGGAGGCACTACTGTCGGTGTGCGGAAGTACCTACTATATAACCACATACAATCATCACAAGAATGTAGCGCCCCCGAAAAAAGGGACGTCAGTACATTTTAATTGTACTGGTATGCATGAACAAACTTTACTCTAAGTAAACTCAATAATACACAAGCAAGAGACAGACAGAGAGTCACACAATTACTGCACAAGACATAGAAAGATATACAAAGGAAGTTCCACAATTTTCACTTCATCAACATCACAATTTCAATTCCATCCTTGTCCCTCCTCACATCTCACCCTTATTTCTCCTGTTGCGGTGTGCAACCCGATCCCACCTGACAATTGTTGCGGCGCGCAACCTGATCCCACCTCACAATTACAATCACACCCTTATCACTTCTCACATATCACCATTATCTCCCCTGTTGCGGCGCGCAACCCGATCCCACCTGACAATTACAATCACACCCTTATCACTTCTCACATATCACCCTTATCTCCCCTGTTGCGGCGCGTAACCCGATCCCACCTGACAATTACAATCACACCAACGATGACAAATCAGAGTTCAATCACAGAAAATTTCAGCAATAAGAATACAACTTCTTTACATAGCCTTTAGAATATACATTCATACTCTTGGATTCATTATCCTTTTAGCACCGTTTTTCATAACGTGGTAGTGTGGTGGTCAACTAAAGACAGACAAGTATTACACTTCACAAATCAACATAATTCAGACAACCAGTGGCACATGTTTATAACAATACACGTATCGTATGCTCGAACACCACAAGTGATTTTACAAAGATTAAAGTTAGCCATACATACCTGGAGTAGAGTTTTTCTTTTTAACTTTAACTCACAATCACCGAACCGACTAGTACCGTCAATCTA
Organism: Nicotiana undulata; assembly: GCA_005239495.1. Classification (NCBI taxonomy): domain Eukaryota; kingdom Viridiplantae; phylum Streptophyta; class Magnoliopsida; order Solanales; family Solanaceae; genus Nicotiana; species Nicotiana undulata. The sequence goes on from ML283285.1 coordinate 36,437, forward strand.
GTTCACAATTAGACATATTCAACTCAGAATTGGAAGTCATGCATGCAATTCGGACTCTCTCAAGCATTTTGTCAAACACTATGTGAACCCATTAGATTACCAACCCTATCTTTGTGAAGTTTACCCCAACCCACTCCCTCTTACTAGATTAGCACCATTATTAAACATGCATGCAAGGTCTTAGCTAATATTTTTAAGATTCAATCCAGGCCAACCCTCCCTTTGTTTAAAAATCAGAAAATTAATGGAAGAAAAAAAAAAGGTGTTGGGAACCCTTACCTTATAGAATGGGGAAGAAGGAGATTACTCGAATTACCAGGCCTGAGAGACCTTGAAAATCACTTTGATGGAAGGACCACTTCCTTTCTCAAGAACTCACCTTTCCTTCTCTCTATTTTGTTCAGAAAACTTGTTAAAATGAAAGGGGGAAGAGGTTAAATATAACTGGGGTCAGGTATAAAGGTTTAGAAAATTAAAAGACCGTGTCGAATATGCGGTCAGGAATGCGATCGCATTCCTGACATGCGGTCCGCATATTGGACCGCATAATGGCCCCCAGGTGGGCCAAATTTTGAAAAAATTCTTCCCGGGTATGCGACCACTATGCGGTCCGCATACACGTTATGCGATCGCATAACACCCCTTCAGTTATGCGACCACTATGCGGTCCGCATACACATTATGCGATCTCATAGTGAGTCGCATAACACCCAATTTCTGGAAAATTAAGTTCTTCTAATTCCCGGGGTACTTTTACAAAATCAAGGTCCGTTTTAAGAATTTCCTCAGAGATAACAACTCGGGGACTTATTCGGGCATTATTTTAAGCAAGAAATTTTACGGGTCTTTACATGAACGACATAGATTTAGCCGGAAAGACTGCAAACTTACTCAAACGGCCAGGGTTTGGCCGGAAAATGGCAAGAGATCAAATGGGAGGTGAGTGAACCGTTCTAGATTCATCTGAGGAGCCTAGGATGTCACTGAGTGGTTGAGAGGTAGGTAGATGATTAAGAGGTGATGGAGAACCAAGTTTCCTGTGAAAATCCACCGGAGAAGACGACCAGAGACCATCGGAGAAGATGAAGTCAAGGCGACTTCTGGAGAGTCATAGAGAGATATAGAGAGATAGATAGAGGAACCGTCTCGAATGAAAATGAGACGGGGGGGGGGGGGGGGGTTTTGGTTTGAGTTTTTTAAAGAGATGTTTATTTGGGCGGTTGGTTTAGTTTAATAAAAGGGCAAGTNTTCGGAACTGGGCCGGGTATGGTTTAGGATCTGGGTTGGGTATTTTAATTGGGTTTGGGTTGGGTATTAATTAAGCTAGATTTTAAAATACAAGTTGCTAGATATTAAATACCCCAAAATAGATAAATAATTAAATAAACAACCAATAATTGTACAAAAAATGAAATTGAGTTTAAATAGATGAAACTACAGTAATTAAATAATAAAAATGAATACTTTTTGAATTAAAACTATCATAAAGTATACAATTGGGCTATAATTGCAAAATTACTGTAATTAAAATTAAATCATGCCCAATTGGCTAACTTATGAAATAATTGAATCTTAATGGAAAAAATAATAATTAAACATGATATACCAAGATGGGAAACAATTTGAGATTATTTATAGCGCAATTTATGGATAATTATAAAATATGAAATGTTAAATAAACAATGAAAAATAATTTGATAAAATATGGAAGAATATGAAAAAATACCCATTATTATACAGAATAATTTTGAGAGCTTATATGCAAGTTTGAAAATAATTTTATGAAAAACTAGGTATCAATAGCTGCCCCTCTTTACCCGGGAAGGATGAAAGAGTTGTCGGGTAAAGATATGATGGCCAATTTTGACCGAATGGAACTATGTGAGAGAGTTAGGCCGCACCGTAGCTTCTGAGCTGCCTACATATCCTTGGTTTTACAGGAATCAGGCCGTATGTAGTTCAGGAATCACCGTCAAAGCATACCGGTGGTGTTTACAAGAACGGATGCAAGGTTCAGGGTAAGGTGGACGGGAAGGTCTTACGGGGTCGTTCTGAGAACTGGAGTGGTCCGCTCCTGCCTGGCTGGCTGGTTGTCCCGGTCGGGTTACCTGCAAATAAATAACAAGCATATACTGTGCATAATATAAACATGATGCAAGTTCCCGTTGGACTATGAATGATGTCTTTGGACAATTGAGGATGATGTCCTTAGACCATGATGTCCTGGGCCATGAATCGGTTGATGCGGGATTCGCAGGCTATGAAATGATGTTCTCGGTCCATGAGGATGGTGCCTCCGAACCATGATGCCTTTGAATAATGGTGTGCAAGTTGAATAGAAGAGATCCTCAAGCCATGAAATGATGTTCTCGGGCCATGAAGATGATGCCTCTGAACAATGATGCCTTTGGACAAGTTGGCGATATTTCAGCCCATGAAGAATGCAGTAGTATGATGCTGACAAGACAGAGCTTAGTCGTGCGATTTGCGAAAGAAAAGAGGGGGAGAGCTTAGCCCGAAAGAAAGCGTAAATAAATAGCTTAATGCAAGGTGATTGCTTTGAAAAGGTAGATAAGAGCTTTGCGTAATGAAGTAGAATGCAGAGAGAGGTAGCGTCAATTAAGAGGTGTATGTTTGGCAAGGGGAAGTCATCTTTCGGACTGGCCCGGTTGAGATCCCGATAGTCGATGTAGACTCTGACCTTCCCATCTTTCTTTAGTATAGGCACAATGTTGGCTAACCATGTAGGATATTCGACCACCCGGAGACCCCCGTCGTTGATCTGCTTGGTGACCTCTTCTTTGATTTTCAAGCTCATGTCTAGTTTGAACTTCCTGAGCTTTTGCTTCACTGGTGGGCATGTTGGATCGGTTGGCAACTTGTGGGCCACAATAGATGTACTGAGGCCAGTCATGTCATCATATGACCAGGCGAATATGTCCTCATATTCCCTTAAGAATTCCGTATATTCCTCATTTTCTGACGGCGATAGATGAATGCTGATGCGTGTTTCTTTGACGTTCTCTGTGTTTCCCAGGTTGACGACCTCAGTCTCGTCCAAGTTAAACTTAGGTCTATTCTCAAAGTTCTCGACCTCTTTAATAATATCCTCAGGTATATCATCCTCATCTGACTCGGAATCCGTTTGTTGTGTTTCCTCGTTGCATGTCACAATCGTCGGTTCATCAAGATAAGTAATAGTAATGCTGTGTAAATAAAGTAATGGGGGAGGAAAACAGTTGCGAGTAAATATAAGATTTATAAAGAAACTGGAAATGCTTTGATAAATTAAATAATTGTTTAAACATGGGAGCTCTTTCTTGAAGAAATTAAAATGCGAAATGCAAAAAATTCTTTAAATAAATAAACTATAAAGAAATGCTTGTTTCGTTAGCCTTGCTACCCCGAAGCTCGACGTGCTTTGGTTGTCCCGACGGACCAATTGTTGAGATATGATCCCTTGCTCACGACCTGTATAGAAGGGCCTTCCTCCCCCTTCTCTTCGAGAATGACACAACAGTCCATATCCTCATCATCCATAAATAGATCCCTCATTGCCGCTAGCGCTTCCTCCTTGTCTGTACCATATATGATGTCAGCGGGCTGGAATGTTTGCTCTATGTGGGGTATTGGTTGATCCAATGGGTAGTAAGGACCGCGCCATGGTGGCAACCAGTTATTGAATTCTTCCCAAGTATAATCATACCCTAGACCGAAGGTAGTATCGTGCTCCTTGAGTTTTATAGGCTTTGTGATTCCCTAGATATATTTACCGAGCCCTTTGCCTGGCTCGTACCCTTGCAAGTTCAATATGCTTTCGGTCTTGCTGTCCCACCACTTGTCCTTGTCAATGGCGTTAACACACTCAACGTTGTGGTAGATTTCTCCACCCAACTTCCTCCTTCCATCGATGACCGACAAGGTCTGGCGATCGTAGATATGGTTGCTACCGTCGCCATGAATGATTACCTCTTGGTGATTCCATTCAAACATCACAGCTTGGTGTAAGGTTGATGCCACGTCCCCAGCAGCGTGGATCCAAGGTCGCCCCAATAGCAGGTTGTATGATGCAGGCACGTCTATCACTTGGAAGTCTACATCGAACCAAGTAGGCCCCATCTGTAGGCACAAGGTGATTTCTCTTATGGTAGACCTCTGCGAACCATCGAAAGCCTTCACGTTGATCTCTCTTTCTCTTATCTCATGTAGACTCTTGCCCAATTTCTTGAGCATGACCAGCGGCCAGATGTTGAGGCTGGAACCCCTATCAAATAGGATCCTTGTGATGAAATGATCCGCACATTGTACAGTGATGTGCAGTGCTCTATTATGTCCTAATCCTTCGGGCGGCAGCTCATCTTCATGGAAAGTGATCTTGTGACTTTCCAGTACCTGGCCTACCATGTTGGCCATTTCTCCACTGGTGATATTGTCTGGCATGTATGCTTCACTCAGCACTCCCAGCAAAGCACTCCTGTGTGTTTCAGAGTTCTGTAATAGGCAGAGGATGGATATCTGAGCTGGTGTTTTGTTCAACTGGTCGAGTATTGAGTATTCCTTGGCTTGTATCTTTAACCACTGATCGTCTGAACCTGTTTCAATGATGTGGGGATGGTTGTTGACCTGCTTGCTAGACTCGGCCAAATGTTCAGGGGTATAAACTCTGCTAGTTCTTGTCATTCCATGTGCAGCGATGGCTTCTTCAGGCTTGCCTTTACCTTTCCATGCTTCAGCGGTATAGTTGTCACGACCCAAACTGGAGGATCATGACTAGCACCCAGGCTATACTTGCCGAGCACCAACGTACATTTTATCTAACCTTCTTATTATCTTTAAGGGATAACGAGATCAATATAAATGGTAGATATTGATCATGAACATACATCACATGGGATTACAAGATTGCTAAGAAACTACATAAAAGGTATGAGCTACAACGCTGCCATGAATGACTATACAACAAAATTATCCAACAAGGCATACCAAACTATACAGGAGTTGACACCTGTCTATGAGCCTCTAAAGGAGCATAGGTAATACAACATACCCGGAACAGGGCCCCGACATACCCATAATATCTATAACTAAAATGCATACCAAGACCACGGCAAGTCCGGAGAAGGGATCTCGCCTATGACCGCTGAACTGGAAAGCCTATTATAGTGGGAGAGCTGTGTCTACCTGTCTATCAGGATCTGCAGCACGACATGCAGCGTCCAAAAATAAAAGTATGTCAGTACAAATAAAGTGCTGAGTATGTAAGGCTGGTCAATATAAATATGAACAATAATGTAAAGAGAGGTAGAGAAGATACCACCTGTAACATCTGAGTGCTTCTAAGAGACAGTAACATGAAATGCATGATACATATATATACATAATCTTTTAAAACATCTGCCTCTGTGGGCATCATCATCATCATAGAACATTCGCCTCTGTGGGCATCATCATTATCATATCATACCCGGCCTCAAAGAGGACTCGGTAAACCCAACTGATCAGTGGTTGCACAATAGGTGCCATACCCGGCCGACTATAGCGCGACTCGGTAGATTAAAATAGATACATATATATATTGCATGCAGGACTTATTGGAATCATGTTCTGAATATTACGGAGTGACGTAAGGTCAATATTCTCCGTACACATCATT
>MDKH01095355.1:0-12415 GCA_005239495.1 Nicotiana undulata
TAGAACAAAACGAACGCATCGAGCAAATTCTTGGTGTTCCACCTATTATCAAAGGAATTGATGCTGAAAAATACTCCCAACAACCTTGGAAGCCAAGTGCAGCCCCGTTGCTCATACCTAAAAAGTTTAGAATGCCTGATGTCCCCAAATATGATGGCACGACTGACCCACGTGATCACGTGATTGCTTTCACTACTGGAGTAAAAGGCAACGATTTGACAAAAGAGGAAATAGAATCAGTCCTTGTCAAAAAAATTGGAGAAACGCTCACGAAAGGAGCCTTAACCTTGTATGCTCTCCTCCCTGAAAACTCTATAAATTCTTTTGACGAACTTGCAGATTCATTTATAAAAGCACATTCTGGTGTGCAAAAAGTGGAAAAACGAATAGAAGATATCTTCAAAATAAAGCAAGGAGATAAAGAATTGCTCCGTGAGTTTGTAGACAGGTTTCAAAGAGAAAGAATGCAACTACCAAGGGTGCCTGACAATTGGGCAGCTATGGCATTCACGAGCAATTTGAACGAAAAAAGTTCAGAAGCTGCGAGACGACTTAAAGAAAGTCTAAGAGAATTCCCAGCCACAACATGGAATGACGTATACAACAGGTACAGTACTAAACTAAGAATTGAAGAGGATATAATCACACAATCAAAAGACGAAGAATACCACAGAACAAGGCAGCCAGAATCAGAGAAAAAGTCAGGTAAAACATGTATGATCCTTATTTAGGACCTTTAAGACGTGACCCACGTCCAAGGTTCGAAAATACAAAACTTTCAGGAAGAGATACGAACTCATCCTCCTTAAGATCCAGGAGAGATCAAGATGAACAATTCCGGAATATTACCCGAATTGGACACCATAACTTTAACATAAGCAGCACTGAACTGATCTCAGTACTAAAAAGTATGGGAGACAAAGTTAAATGGCCAGGAACCTCGATCAATGGTGTGAATTCCATAACGATCACGGCCATAGAACGGTAGACTGTAGGTACTTACAAGGTGAAATAGAATATTTATTAAAACAGGGTTATCTAACAAACTTGTTCAGTGATAAAGGTAAACAGGCTTATATGAAGAACAGGCAGGAACCACCAAAGCCACCTTCCCCAAAACGAACTGTTAATGTGATACACGGAGGAGAAGAAGTAAACGGGATAATCTGCCAGTTAACTTCAAAAATCACAAACACCAACGGAAAGCGGATTCGAAAAGAAATTAATGAAGAGCAAATATATTTTAACGACACAGACTTTGGAGGATTAACACTTCCACACAATGACGCATTGGTAATATCTTTACTAATTCATGATACTAATGTTAAAAGAGTGTTGATTGATCCAGGTAGTTCAGTCAACATTATTTTGATAAAAGTTGTAGAGGAAATGCTAGTAGAAAATACATTGGTTCCAAAGGTCCGTAAAAATAGTAAAAGTTTTGGTCAAACTTAAAGTGCTTATAAGCTAAAAATTCATAAGCTGGGGGTGACTAGCTTATGGCTTTTGACTTATTTTTGACTTATAAGCACTTTTAATTTTACCAAACGCGTAGATAAGTCGAAAAGTGCTTATAAGCTAGTTTGACCCGCTTATAAGCTTAGCCAAACACCTCTCCATGGATTCCATTGGGTTTATGTTTCTATGCACTTTATGTTTCTTTTAATACTGCAATTTATGGGTCAGTTCAAATTTTCTTGTAAATATATGGAGTTGTCTATTCAAAGTTGCAATTTTTGTACTTTATCTACTTACATTTGGTTTTGATGAAGTAAAGAAGTCATTAGAGAAATACATCAGCAAGGACAATAATAGATATTTATCACGAATGACTGAAAATGAAGCTGAATTACTAATATTTACATGTTATAAACCATCAAAAGGTGAATTCAAACTCCATTTATTTCTTTCTCACTCAACATACATATAGTTTCAAAGGAAAAATATACAGAATTTCTTAAATAACACACTTCACAAACATTATAATACTCACACTGTCACACACGTCACATTAATAGACTTAATTATGCATAGGAAATATCTTTAAGAAAAAATTTAACTTGCACAATAATAGCCAGCAGGCGAGTAAAAAGGAACTGGGTATACAATAGTTTGTTCTTCACAATATTTGCAATATGAACAACGCCAGCCGTCAGAACAAGCACTATCAGATGATCAAACTTTCCCACAAGTAATAAAATATGTGAGGTGAAGTAGTTTTGTTTTCACCATAACTATTTCTTGAGGAAAATCTTGATGAGCCATCACTGTCATCTGTAACAACCCGATCAGTCGTTTTGAGCTCTAGTTCGTCGTTCAGCAGTTTGAGGCCGTGAGCAGCTTCGTTTCAGGTATTATGACTCGTAGGCGTGGTCGTAATTGAGATTCAGGAAGTTCGGAGTCAATTTGGAAAGAAAATTCTCATTTCGGGAGCCTTAAGTTGGAAGAATCGACTAAGATTGGATTTTTGAGTAACCGACCTCATAATCAGGATTCGAAGGTTCCAGCAGGTTCGTATGATGATTTCGGACTTGGGCGTATGTTCGGATCGGGTTTTGGATGACCCGGGAGCATTTCGGCACAAATTGTAGAAGTTAGCATTTTTGAAGAAATTTCACAAGTCTGGGTTGAAGTGCATTTCAGTGTTATTGATGTCCGTTTGGGATTTCGAGTCTGGGAATAGCTCCGTATGGTGATTCTGGAGTGGGGAGCGCAATTGGAAGTGAATTCGGAGGTCCGTAGGTAATTTTGAAGTCATTTGGCTAAAGATAGAAATTTGAAGGTTTTTGAGAAGTCCGACTGGAAGTAGAAATTTTGATATCGGGGTCGAATTCCGATTCCGAAAGTTGGAGTAGGTCCGTAATGTTGAATGTGACTTGTGTGCAAAATTTGGGGTCAATCAGACGTGATTTGATAGGTTTCGGCATCGAATGTAGAAGTTGGAAATTTCAAAGTTCATAAAGATTTAATTGAGTTGCGATCCATTGTTTCGATGTTATTTGAGGCCTCGAGCAGGTCCGCATTATATTTTGGAACAGGTTGGGGTGATTGGACGGGGTCCCGGGTAGATTCCGGATGGTTAACTGATCGAAAATTGGAGTTGAGAGAAAGCTGAGGTTGCTGGTGTCTGGTGTGATTGCACCTGCGAGGTTTTGGCCGCAGGTGCGGCTTTTGCGTCGCAGATGCGGAAGAGGCTAGCTTGGCTGGGGGAGCAGGTGCGAGGCTATTTCCGCGCCTGCGAAGGCGCAGATGCGACGTATGGATCGCAGGTGCGAGTTTTGGCTGTAGCTGGGGAAGCCGCAGGTGCGGGTGCTTGGGCGCACCTGCGGGCGCGCAGGTGCGAGGCTAGTAGGCCGCAGGTGCGAAGGTCGGGGTTGGATAGTGTGTTATTTTAAACCGAGGTCTTGGCTCATTTGCACCTCATTTCTTCAATGGGAGGCGATTTTGGAGTGGTATTTTCAGCATCCTCCATAAGGTAAGTGATTTCTTCCCACCTTGAGTTAAATACTTGAATGATACATGGATTAGGATAGAAAATTTGTAGAAATTTGGGGTTTTGGTGGGAAGTCCTAGAATTGGTATTTTCGGATTTCTACCACGAATTTGGGCATGAAATTGAGAGAGAATTGTATATTTGAGTTCGTGAGGTTATGGGTAAACATTTTCTTCGAATTGTTTTGGAATCAGGGCACGTGGGCCCGAGCACAATTTTGTCAACTTTCCGAGCGGAGTTGGAAATTTATATAAATTGAATTGTTATAGGTATTAGAGTATATTTTCATTGGTTTGCCCATTATTTGGCTAGTTTTGGGGCGTTGTGCATCAGATTGAGTCATCGGAAGGGCTTGGAAGTTGGTTATGAATCTTCGAAGCAAGGTAAGTCTCCTTTCTAACCTTGTGAGGGGGAATTATCCCCATAGGTGAAATAATTAAATATGTGATGCTATTTGTGGGGGCTACGTACACACGAGGTGACGAGAGTCTGTGCGTAGCTACTATTGTGCCTATGTCCGGGTAGTTTAGGACCCAAAAGCATGCTCTATTTGTCGTTCTTGTAACCTTATTGATGAAATTAAAAAAAATGATTAAACCTTATTGAACCTGGCAAATGAATTTCCAGAAAAGATTTAAATACTATCTTTGTGACCATTAAAAGAGAATTTTATCACTTCCTTGGGTAATTATTTGCGGATAAAATGTGATTTTACTATTTGAATGTGTGTATCTACGAGTACCCGAGTCGCAGGTATGATTCGCGAGCAGGGTAAATCTATTATTTATATATGACCGTGTCGCATGATCGATTCGCGAGCGGGGTAATAGATGCATCTATGGTTCGAGCCCTTCGACCCTTCGGCAGTGCACAATTTACATTTATCGTTGGTTCGAGCCGTTCGACCCTCGACATTACTTGAGCATGATATTTGTTGCGTACTTTCTGTGGTTTTTAATTGTTTACTGGCCTCGAATTATAAGTTGTCAACTGAAATGACGAAGATAAAAATTGGTATTGTGGAAGAAGTTGTTATTTTCTATCATTTTTTTTATTAATTACCCATGATATCTATGCTTAGTGTCACCCTTGATTTTATTAAATTGACCTCTAGCAAGTGTCAAATTCGACCTCTCGTCACTACCTCTTCGAGGTTAGGCGGGATACTTACTGAGTACACGTTATTTTCATACTCATACTACACCTGCTGTGCATTTTTATTGCACAGGTACCTGTATACCTAGTGTTCCTGCTTGACGCAGTGATATGGTTGACCTGGAGACTTAGGAGAGCTGCTTCTCTCGAGACGACCCGCAGCCTGCAGAGTCTCCTTCAGAGTAGTATATTTTTTTGTTCTGTCCAATTTGTATTCTGGACAGTTATTGTATTTCATTTGGTTTTCTTAGAAACGCTCATGCACTTGTGACATCGGGTTCTGGGATATGGCTGACCTGGAGACTTAGGAGAGATGCTTCTCTCGAGACGACCCGCAGCCTGCAGAGTCTCCTTTAGAGTAGTATATTTTTTTGTTCTGTCTAATTTGTATTCTGGACGGTTATTGTATATCATTTGGTTTTCTTAGAAATTGCTCATGCACTTGTGACACCGGGGTCTGGAATAATTTTGGGATGTATTTGCTAATTAAAGTGTAGAACCTTGTTATTTACTCAATAATTTTATCGATTGTTATAAAATGAAATGAAAAGTAACGATTTCAAAAAAATACTAAAATGAGAATTTTAATTAACTATTTAGGGTTGGCTTGTCTGACGGTGGTGTCCGACGTCATCACGATCTTAATAGATTTTGGATCGTGACATCATCCATGATATATTAACGGCACATAATTATGACCACAATAAATCAATAAGTAGTATATAATTACAAGAAGGAACATATGCATGCATATTTCTGTAAGTCTATTTATATTTTGTAATTTAAAGAGAGATATGTTTTGACTTATACTTGCAGTGAAGAACATAATGAAGAAAGCAAACTTGATCGGAGAAATGCTGCTAGACATGTTGCACTACTCTTGTAGACTATATTTTGGTGATTCACTTGCTTGTGGAATGACCATATTTATAGGCCTCCATCAACATAAATGACAAATTCAAACTTTATTCTATCTTTAATATTCTATTTTTCTATTATCGTCAACAACTTTCAATAACCTTGTACTTGTTTAATATTCTATTTATCTATATAATCATTGATAACATCAGCCTACAACAATTCTTAACAAGATGGAAATGGGTGTGATAATTTAATCATATTTTATGATTGTTTTGAACTCTTGGAGATGGTTCCAGTAAAGTAATCAGACAACGAATGAATAATTAAGGAAAAATGATGACGAGAAATTCATGCCCTCCGTTAATGGCTCGATTCTTTTTTTAATCCTTGTCAATGAAAAATGGCACATATATACCGTATTTACTAATAATTTTAATTAAATACTAATGAATCTCTAATTAGTTTGATTAGCATAACATCTTTCATGCTTTTCTTTATGTCAGTGTTGCTTCTCTACTACTAGTGATTGGGTCCTCTTTTGCTACACTCAGATCCCGTTATCATCATTTTTCTAGGCTACCTTATGTTTGATTAATATTTCATCTTTATATTATGATTAATAAAGACATTTTCAACAACTCTCGACTTCCTTAATATTTGATTTATTTATATATTACTTAGGACGCACCTGCCTTCAACAACTCCAATAAGAATCACATAAAATGGATACAAGTGGGTGAAAATGACAAGAATACCACGAAATTTGATGTAATACTCCCCCTTTTAATTTACTAGTCTTAGAGTACGTGCGCTGCACGTGTACTTAATTTTAATGCATATAAAATTTTAAACATCACACAAATACTATTAATTATATGATTGAGTTATAAAATAAAATTTAAAAAGACAATTTGTCCTATTTTGAACTTAACAAAGGAAGATATTATGTCATGAAAAAGTATTCTATTTTCTTATCACAACACTTATATAAGAGTTTTTGCATTAATAGCTCAGATATAGTATAATAATATATTAGACTTGTACACAAATATTATGCAACTATACTATGTTCTTCATGGTCTTAAAAAGTTAATTTTATTTACTCAAGTACCTAATATGAATTTTAGATTATTTCATATTATTAGGTTTAGTTATCATATGAATAATTTAAATAATTGGGTAATACTTAACCCGACTAAATTTATTTTTGAAAAGAAATAAAATGATTGATTGTCATAAAAATAAAATAAAAATTATAGATTATTATTATTATTTTATCCAACATAAAGTGTATAGTAATGCAATTTTCAAAAAGTATAAAGTCTATTTACATTTCATGTATATTTAATTTATTCAAATAAAAGCATTATAATATATTCAAATTATTTAATTTTATCTCTAGACACATTTTAAGTTTTTCTGAATATAAAGTTAACTAACTAAAAATTATTTATTGGTAATATTTTAGTGATAGAGTACTTGAATTAAACTAATTGAATATTATCACATAAGTTCACGAACGTGTTAATATACGTTCTCATGAATTTTATAGTTATAGGAAATAATTTAATAAAGTAAAATCTAAATTGATTTTAAAGTTTTAAAACTAAAAGGGTAAAACTCATCCCAATACCAAAAGTCATCTTAACCCAACCATAGTCCCATATAAATATCTTCCAAATTAAGATCGTAATCTCCATTATTCAACATATCTTGCTAACCTTTCCTCAACAGGCTTTGTTTCACGATCCGAATTTTTCACCGTCGGGATCGTGATGGTGCCTAACATTAAACCTGTTAGGCAAGACAACGTTAATGTTTAATTTACCTTATTCTTCTATTTTTAGCAATTAACAGCTGATATACATAATTAACAATAAAGAAAGTACGAAATACAACAAATCTAACAACTTAATTAAATGCCGTTACGAAATTCACAATACCAAACCCAGAATTTTGGTGTCACAACTTCACGGACTGTCTATGAATACTACAAATAAGGGGTTTGGAACAAAATAAATACATCTGTCTCAAAATAAGAAGAACAGAATAATAAGGAGGTAGAAGGTGACGCCAAGGCCTGCGGGCGCCTGCAGGACTACCTCGGGGTCTCCAAATGCACTGAAGGCAGCCTCCTCGCTCTAGGGTCCGTAGGGTCCTATACCGGGATATGCACAATAAAAATGTACAGAGTGTAGCATCAGTACAACCGACCCCTTGTACTGAGTAAGTGTCGAGCCTAACCTCGACGAAGTAGTGACGAGGCTAGGACACGACAACCAAATCAACCTGTACAGTTTAATAATATACGGAGGAAATAATAACAACAAGAAATAAGCAACTAAGTACTAAGAAAAGGGGAAGATGCTGAGGGGGAGAAATATCAAATAATAGAAATAACGAAATAAGACAACAATTCAAATATCAACTTAAAAAGCAGAAAATAGCAACACAAAGAAAACAGTGCACGACATCACTGTAGACATGTAATTTTTTACCCTCCCCAAATTTTACACATTTTAGTGTTTAATATTTAGTTTAGGCCTAATATCGTTATTTTAACTAGTTTTAACTCTTTTACTTTATTTTAAGTACAAAAAAAAAAATACAAAAAATGAGTTTATTTTAATATTTAGTTAATTAAGTTTTAATTAATATTTTTAGAATTATAAATTTTGTATCGTTTTTAGAAGGAAGAGTGAATTTTTGGGTTGTAAGGTCCATTTTTGGTCTTTGGCCCAATTTCAAAAGCCCAATAAGACCCTAACCATAAGTCCACTACCTAGACCTCTTCTTCTTCAACCTCTCAGACACCCCTTCCAGCTGCGGCCTCCCTATCTCCTCTACCCCAGAACCCGCCGACTGCCAACCCGAAACCCGCCAGAGAAACAGCCACACTCCCACCAACAGCCACTCCATTCTCGCCTCTTCTCACCACCCCAACACGTCTCTCACCAGCCCTACCCCCCTAAACCTCTCCGCCTGAGCGCCGGCCAAACAACCACCATACCTACCTCCTCATCTCTCTACCACAAATCGTCAACCACTCTTCATACCCCTCTATCGCCACCCAGCCGCACCATCCTCTCCAAGCCACAACAGCCGCCGGCCACCCCCGTCGCAGCTGTGTCGACCACGCTTCTGCCATCTCCGGCGAGCTCCACCACCACACATCCCCAAACATTCCTCCATCCATAAGAAATTCAAAAACACCTTGAAACAACAGAGAGACGAAGGTAGCGCACGAAAAGAAAAAGAGAAAACGACACAGACTTGGGATGGAAAAAATGAAATAGTTTGAGTTTAGTTTTTTTTTTGGTTTCAAGTTTTACTCTCCATTTGAAAAATCAGAAACAAAAAAAGATAATATTTCCCTTTTCAATTTCGGATTTCTATTGCAAAAAATGGAGTTTGCTTGAGACCGAGGTCATCACTTCCGTCGAATATCGATTCCAGGTCCTGTTCGTGATTAAAATTTGGGAGGCAATATTTCAAATTTCGGAAAAAATACATTTGAGGTATATTCTTTTCCCCTATCTCTTTAGTTTGCTCAGTCGGTTTTTTTTTGGAATTTGATTTGGTTTGTTTGTGTGATATCAATAATTTAGTTGCGTATGAAATTGTTCTCCTATAGAGAATTGAGCTTTGTTTGGAGTTTGAATGGCTGGTTGCTGGGATTAATTAAAGTAATTAAATAAATAACGTTGATGATGTGAATTAAAAGTATTGTACTGGGTCATGGGATTGGTATTGGATGAGATAAGAATCTGTTTAATTGGGGTTTAAACGTGCTTGAGCTTTGGTCGCAATTTACACATCCGAATTAGGTTTAATATCAATTTTACTTTTACGTCATCATTTTGTTGTCGCTAGTAGCATGTTTAGGCCGACCACACTTGGGTAGGGAAGCTTTATGTTTTCTTCCTTTTATATGAGGTAAGAGGTTGTCCCTTAGTTCATATATCCGGGAAATGCCCTGTGTATGCCCCGAAGTATTTGTATTTGGAGGCCGAAAGTAGAACTCGTAGTATTTTCATTCTTATTTTTATTTTTATTTTATTAGGTGGGGATGACCTCGAGCTTCCTTTGTGTTTATTTTCCTTTTTTTGTGTGTGTGTGTTTTGACCTCAAATTTGAATAATTTTAAAGCTAACTAGATCGAGTACGCAACCGTGATTTTCACGGGACTCGGAAAATGCCTAACACCTTCTCTCCGAGTCAAATGAACCCCCTTACCTGGAACTCTGGTGCATACTTAGTTTTGGGAGTCTAAAGTGTTTTAAAAGGAAAAATTATTTCTAAGAAACGGTGATCTGACACACCAAAACCAAATGTCAGGTGGCGACTCTAAGTTAATCTTTTAAGACACAAGCTTTTGTCACTTTCAAATTTGAAAACCCTTTTGAACTTTGTAAAATCTTTTTATTTATTTTAAGAGGGTTTAGTGAAGTTTGTTTAAAAAAAAAAGGGTGTGACAATCACCCTTCGTGCTTTTACTCTCATCCTCACCAAATAGTAAATGCAAATGCACAGCATCACCCTTCATGATTTTACTCTCGTCCTCACAATGAATCAATAGAAACAACACGGCATCACCCTTCGTGCTTTTAATATCATAATGTGGCACGACATCACCCATCTTTCTTTTACAATCTCTCACAATATCATACACGACATCACCCTTCGTGCTTTACACTCTTCCTCACCCAAACAATATCAATAACAATAATCTGGCAAAGAAAAGCAACAATATAAACGACAATAATTTCACAGTATCATAACGTAACAATACCATAACGTCCCGACAAGGGAAACAACCATAAAATCAATACCATCCCGGCAAGGGGCTATAACAAATCTCACTTAGTACATAACTTCACGTAAAGTTTCTCAACTGAAAATAATACTCAACACTGAACAATATCAAGAATTTCCACCAGTATGAATAACTACAAAGTGAAACTCAGGTAATACTTAATGAAAAACTACATAATTCACAGTATCCGACTCACGGGCATACTTGACACCAACGTATAGGTACTCGTCACCTCGCCTATACGTTGAACATGATACTAACACATAGAAAATATGACACAACACCTATTCCCTCAAGCTAAGGTTAGGCCAAACACTTACCTCAAATTCCACGACCAAACTCAAGCCTCGATTACCGCTTTCTTTTTGAATTTGACTCCAATTCACTTGTATCTAGACATAATTAACTTAATAACATCAACAAATTCTAAATAATTCAATCTCAATGCTTAATTATAGGTTTTCTATCATTCTTCCCAAAAGTCAAAAATCGACCCCGGGCCCGCTTGGTCAAAACACGAGGTTCGGACCAAAACCCGATCACCCATTCACCCACGAGCCCGAATATGTAATTAGTTTCAGAATCCGACCCCAAAACTAGGTCTAAATTCTATTTATCCAAAAAACCCTAACTCTACCCAAATCCCCAATTTTTTACCCTTAAAGAACAAAATTTAGGCCTAGAAATCTAATGGGTGTTAATGGAAATTGAAGAAAATGAGTCTAAGAACACATACCTATTGTTTTGTGGTGAAATCCCTCTTCAAAAACCGTCTAAGGTCGAATTTCAATGAAAGAGTTATGAAATTTGGAGAAAAACCCGTTTTGCTACTGTTTTTAAAAAGACTAGACAAGTACCCTATGCGTTCGCGTGCCTTTGGCCGAGTTCGCATAGGCTTAATCTGTAACGACCCGACCGGTCGTTTTGCGTATTAGGACCCCCTTCCCCTAAATGAAACTTCCCATAGCGGTGTCTCGTGATATATGACTTGCGGGGACGGCTGGTTCGGAATTTGGAAGTGTTTAGAGTGCTATAGGAACACTTGCTTTCTTGAGGTTGGCCTTTTTGGCCAAGTTTGACTTCGGTCAACATTTTTAGCAAAAGACCTCGGAATTGAGTTCCGACAGTTTCAGTAGCTTCGTATGATAATTTTGGACTTGGGCGTATGTTCGGAACGAGTTTTCGATGACCCGGGAGCATTTCGGTGCCCAATATGGAAATAAGGATTTCCTGAAGTTTGAAATTTGGTTTGGAACGGGATTTTGTGTTATCGAGGTCCGAACGGAATTGCGAGACTGGGAATAGTTCCGTTATGTCATTTATGACTTGCTTGCAAAATTTGGTGTCGTTTCGCGTAGTATAGGTCGGTCCGGCGCGTTGTTATAGAAATCAAGAACTTGAAGTTCTTAAGTTATGTATTTGGGGGTTTTGGGGTGTGATTTTGTCACGATCCAAAATCCCAACCTATGGACCGTGATGACGCCTAACACCACACTTGCTAGGCAAGCCAATGTTAGAAGTCGATTAATTAATTTCCCTAATTAATTGCTTGAACATAATCAAAATAGATTTAAAATGGACTTAATAAAAATGATTCCCAAAAATAATAAAATAAAACAATAATGGCGACCAGTTAAATAAAAGAAACCACGAACTAATTATATAAATGACTCTAAGACTACCCCAGGGTCAGGTGTCACAATCCACGAACTACTAAAGAATACTACAAATAAGGGCTGAAAGAATTAGTGTAACTATTCTGAATACAATAAAACAGTGTAAATAATAATAGGAGAAGACTCTCGGAATCTGCGAACGCCGGCAGATGTACCTCGTGTCTCCGAATGAATGAATAGCCGCTCTAAATATCTCTACTGATGGTCAGTACCTGGATCTGCACAAAAGAGTGCAGAGTGTAGTATCATTACAACCGACCCCATGTACTGAGTAAGTGCCGAGCCTAACCACGGCGAAGTAGTGATGAGGCTAAGGCGGGGCTTTAACAATAAACCTGTGATATTAATATATTGTCACGACCCCAAATCCTAACGGGCCGTGATGACGCCTATCGTGGAACTAGGCTAGCCAAC
>ML283288.1:289-42218 GCA_005239495.1 Nicotiana undulata
TCGCCTAAGGATCAAGATTAACTCAATTAATCATCCCTCAATGGCCCAAAAATCAGAATTCACATTTTCATCAAACCCCTCTTTCTTCCCCCAACAATTTCCTATGAATTTCAATGAATTAGGTAGAGGAAATTCCCAAGGAATTGAAGAAATTAACATGCGGAGGGTTAGGGATTCACTTACCTGAGTTTCTAGGCCGAAATACCCGTTCTGGAGCTCTTGGGGTCGTCAACAATGGAGNTCCGCACCTGCGACCTTTGGATCGCAGGTGCGGAATCGCACCTGCGGAAAGAGGCCTGGGCACTGGGGGAAATTCCCGCACTTGCGGGAAATATTCGGCACATGCGATTGGCCTGGCCTTGGGGAAGGTCGCGCTTGCGGGCTTTTGTCCGCGCCTGCGAGAAGCATGCGGCTCATGGACTGCGATTTCCGCTGGTGTGAACCTCGCGCCTGCGGCTCATGGACTGCAGGTGCGGTCACACCAGTAAATTCCCACCAGCTATGAGTTTTGCTGGTTTTTGACCCCGATCGGGGTCCGGGAGACCCCTGGGCCCACCCGAGCCCTCGACAAATTATACCAACAAGTCCCAAATCACATGACGGACTTGCTCGAGCTCCCAGAACACTAAAAACATCATTCAAACCAAGAATCACTCTCCAAAACCCCTTAGATCAAACTTAGGATTTCAAGAAAAATCAAATGGCTCATCATTACGCCGAACGGGTCTATACTGCTCGGAATGACCCCAAATTTTGCGGACAAGTCATAAATGACTATACGGAACTATTTCAAGTTCTGGAATTCCATTCGGACCATGATATCACGAGGTCCAATTCTAGGCTGAATTCTAAATCACATGAAATCCTGAATTCCAATTCAGGTGCCGAAATACTCCCGGGTCATCAAAAACCCGAGGCGAACACACTCCCAAGTCAGAAATCATCATCCGGAGCTGCCGGAGCTTTCAAAACTCGATTCCGAGGTCGTTTGCTCAAAATGTTGCTCGGAGCCAAACTCGACAAGTAAAGAACACATAGGACTACAATAAATGGGAACACATAGGGGCATATGAGGCTCAATTTTACCTCCGCAGATAATGCACATAATCAGCACGACTCAAACACAAGTAAGGACAGTGTTTTAATTCAGAACCTAAGATATGGTGTCTAAGTGAGTTCAGAAGGTAGACAAATATGCATGTCTATTTTTATTACTCAAAAAACCATAATCAGTTTTGCCTACGGGTTTTAAAACCTGTTAGCCCTTAGACAGTAAGCGTAATCAAAATAGTGTTCAGTTTTAAAGGGATGGATTACCTAAGGCTTGCCTAGGCGTGGGGTTGTACATGATGGATATCAGAATTATTAAACAATTTAGAGGTTAGTTTTACCTAAAACATGCTGTTCTAAGTGATGTAAATCTCAGAATGCAATGTCAGTTACCAATTTCTATTACAGGCAGACATGATAATCATAATGTAAAGCTGTTTTTATACCTTTTATGAATCAGTAGTTTAAACTAAGGAGTGGTTGATCAAATGCAAATGAAATCCTAGAGCAGGGTATCTAATATGCACATATAAATGCAGGATGGTTAAGACCTGATTTACAGGAGTAACAATTTTATATTGATTTTTATTATCCTGGGAGCATGATTTCTAAGTGGTAGGCATGAGCATGAATTAGAGACATGTTGTACGTTAAAGCAGTAAACATGAAAGCCTTAAAGACATGGTATCTAACGCATGCTTGGCATGGTTTCAGGGTATGTAAAAGTGATAGGTTCATTAATTGTCTACCTAAGACATGATTTCTACGTGCAGCATGGTAAAGTGCAGATTTGTTAACACTCGTTTAAGGTAGGATTCAGATTTAGAATGCATGAACATAATCACATGGCAGCATTTTCATTGTTATTACTGAACAAGAAGTGACATAACAACATTGAGGCAAAGTGCTGAAAACAGATTCATGAAATCCTAAAAGCATGATTCCTAATGCACACATTAGTCCTAAGCATGACTCTTATTGCGCACATAGGAAATGTAAGCCTAATAGCATGGTTTCTTCCCTTTATATCTATAGCATGCATAGTTATCCCTTTCCCCTTTTTACTATCCATCCCCAACAGTTGTTTACAAATTATTACATGCCAATGAATAAATTACATAATTGAAATGGACAATAAGAAGTTAGTCTATAGGGAGCCTTCAATTAGGCCCAAGTCCTCCAAACCTCATTGCCATATGGTATTTCACAGCCTTTCATAATTCGGGTGTGTCAAAGTTCCCTAAAGACCTCAAGGGCTCTCGGGCAATGCTCATACCCAGACTTAGTAACCAAGAATTGGACATGTGCAGTGTGGAAGTGCCAACCTTAATGTGTCAGAGTTCAGAGGGAGCTCAGGGGTCCCAAAGCAGTGCTCACACTGAGGGGGCAGAACTTATGGTCTAGGAATAAAGTGAAGTGCAAGAGATGATTTGAAAAAGAGTTGAGTTAACAGAACATCTTTAAAAGATGGTTTATTTGAAAAGTGTTTGCATAACAGTAAGTGAATGCCTTAGGAAAATAGTTTCAGAACAATCAACCAACACCAAACATCACAGAGTGCATATAGATAATACAAACAAGGAAGCAGGGATTGGGGACACATAGAAACAGACTGGGATACAAGTTAACATTAGAGAAGTACTAGAGTATCACAGACTGGTATGGAACTTAAGCAGTCACAGACATAGTTTGTCAAAAGAATTAAACAAAATCAGATTTTGACTGGGTACTGGGGAGAGGACAATATACATAGTTATACATAGGTTCAGGGAAAAGTTCCAGATACAGTATAGAGTCTATGTAACATCCAGTGCATGTTGTAGCATAAAGAAAACATAGCAGGATCATGGGAAGCATGCATACGAACTAGTTGCAAGTAGAACATCAAAGCCATAAGTAAAAGAAGATTAGAGACAAGATGAATCGAAATACCCAAAGATACATATTGTTTTGAAACTTTAATCCTAAAGTGAAAACATACCAGTTGAAGATAGCAAATACAGAATGAGGAATAAGCAAATATAATCACCAATCTTGGCTTGCAGCCGACTAGAAGTAGCAGGTGATCAAGAGAATAACAATAGAAAGTATATGTGCGTGTAAGAGAGAGTTGAACAGTGTATATGTTTGTGTCCTTGCTAATGAGAGAATAGGAGTACTTATAGCTTTGAAAATAAGCCAAGAATATGGTAATAGGTAAAAGTCCAGCATAAAAATAGAAATAATCACAGGTTAGGATCCAATCAATGTAAGTACTCCCTTTAATTAGGGAGTCATAGTTCAAACGGATACAATAATGATAAATAAGGAAAGAGAATCAATTGAGGGACTGGTTTTACCATGTAAGAGATAGTAAAAGTATATGGCATGCAATTAGGACTAAATACAGAATATACAAATAAGGAAAGTGTATGAAAGTAATTCACAGCATGTTTACACATAAAATAAGGCGGAATATAGTTTAATTAGGGAAATTAGTCAAGAAAATCTTGGGTGGGATTCAAATAACAGGGAGCCAATGTCAATTAAGGAAAATGTCATAATAGTAAGGAGTCAATCGAAATCAGGCAATCAGTTAACAGTAAAGAACAAGGTAGTTAATTAGAGTCAAATAACCTAGATACAGAGTATGCAATTAGGGGTAAATACATAAAGGGTACAATTAAGGAAATTACCAGTAAGAATCAATAAATAACACGGTTAATCAGAGAATAAGGTAAGAAATAATCAAAGGATGTAAAGAAAATATGAGAATATTTGAGAAAATCAGCACATAGGTATCATCATAGCAAATCAGTGAATCAGAGACTCAAAATAACACTAGTTTTAAGGAAAATAACATAGGTTTCCACGAATAAGCACACAAGTCGAGTATAAACGGAAAGAATCGACTCTGAAACCCTAATGGAGTCATAATAGGTTAAAAGATCACAAAATATTCTAATTAAACGAAGCACATAGCAAAATCAGGTAGCAAATAATCAAGGACAAACTTCAGAATTCAAACAAAGTGCAAACTTGGGGGTTTCAACATGAACTAATTAGGGTTGAGAAGAAACTAAACATAATCGATTAAAACTCATGAGAATCAGGTAATAATCACTTAAAAATAAGAAATCATTTTGAAGAAAAAGATTTTCAGAAACCCTAGTTTAGGAAAGACGAGAAACTATTCAAAAATCGGAGGGTATTCATAAGAAAACATATGAAATAGGTTAAGCTAATCTCAGATCTATACAGATCTGAGAAGTTTAAGAGACAAAATTGGGGTTTCGAGAAAATAACCCAGAGATGAAGATATCATCCTAGAAACCCATAGGTTTAGGCAAAAATAGGGAGATCTTACTCAAATTCGAGCCATGAAGCCCTGAAACAGGTCAGCAGTGTGAGAGAATGACCCTGGTATCTTGAAGACCTTAGAGACGACAACACCGACGTGAAGGAGCCATGAGAGGCAGGAGGATGGTGAAGATTCCATGGCCTCCGGCGAAGAGACGGTCGAAGAAGACGAACGGGCCTCATCAGAGGTGGGGGGAGACTGGAAGTCTCTAGAGAGTTAGAGAGAGAGTAGAGAGATGAGCGTCCGAGTGAGAATGGGGGACTGGGGGGTAGTCTTAGGTTAATTATGGAAGGTTGAATCCGGGCCGTTAATCAAATATGATCAACGACTCAGATTGATCGAGGGGTTTGGGTCGGGTTAGGTAAAGACTAGGCCTGGGTCTGTTGGGTTAATTAAATCAGGTGGATATTGGGTTTAATCTAGGCCACAATTGAAATTAAAAGATGGCTATTAGTTAAATACTCATAAACAATAGATAAATAATTATTAAAATAACTAATATTTATATAAAATGAAATTAATGCTAAATAAATAAACATTAAGATAATTAGATAATATAAAAAAATATAAAATGACTAATTGTCGAATTAAAATAGCATAAAATGTACAATTAGGCTATAATTTCAAAATTGTTGTAATTATAACTAAATAATGCCAAATTGGCTAATTTATAAAATAATTAGATCCTAATAGGATATAAAAGGATATATTGAACCAAGGAATATTTTGAAACTATTTGTAATGCAACTTATGATTAATTATTGGATATAAACGTACTGGATAAATTAGAAATAAATTGATAAAATATGAGACAATTATGAAAAAATACTAGTTATTATAAAAAGTGATTTTGAAGGTATATATGCAAATTTTAAAATAGTTTGAGAAAAAATTGGGTATCAACAGCTGCCCCTCTTTACCCTGGAAGGATGACAGAGTTGTCGGGAAAAGATATGATGGCCAATTTTGACCGAGTGAAATGGTTTTGAGAGAATTTAGGCCGCACTCTGGTTTCTGAGTTGCCTACATATCCCTGGTTTTACAGGAATCAGGCCGTATGTAGTTCAAGAGTCACCGGCGAATTTTATCGATGAAGTTTTACAAGGACGGACGCAACGTGTAGGGTTAGGCGAACAAATGGCTGACGGGGTGGTTCGGGAGAACTTGAGCGGGACCGCTCCTGGCAAGGTGGTTGTTGCTTGCCAGACTACCTCCAATATGAACAATACAAGCATATGTTGTGCGTAATGTAGACATGATGCAGATTCTCATCGGACCATGAATGATGTCTTTGGACGGTTAAGGATGACGTCCTCAGACCATGATGCCCTAGGCCATGAATTGCTTGATGCAGAATTCGCAGGCCATGAAATGACGTTCTCGAGCCATGAGGATGGTTCCTCCAAACCATGATGCCTTTGAATAATGATATGCAAAATGATTAAAGAGATCCTCAGTCCATGACATTGTGTTCTCGGGCAATGAGGATGGTGCCTCCGAACGATGACGCCTTTGGATAAGTTGGCGATATTTCAGCCCATGAAGATGCAATAGTATGATGCTAATAAGACAGAGCTTAGTCTTGCGAATTAAAAGGGGCAGAGCTTATCCCGAAAGGAAAGAGAAGTAAATTGTGCTTGAGGCAGTGGTTTCTTTGGAAAAGTAAATTGGAGGCAGCGTTTAGCCTGGTAAGACAGCATAGTAGCCTTATGCAAATGCAAATGGAGGTAGAGCTTAACCTCGGAAGGCAGAAAGGTATCCTTATGCAAGTTGGAAGGCATAATGGTAGCCTTATGCAAAGATGCGAATGCAAATGGAGATAGAGCTTAACCTCGGAAGGCAGAATGGTAGCCTTATGCAAAGACAATGCAGATGGAGACCGTGCTTAGTCTCGGAAGGCAGAATGGTAGCCTTATGCAAGGATGCAATGCAAGTGGAGACATCATTTAGTCTTGGAAGGCAGAATGGTAGCCTTATGCAAAGATGCGAATGCAAATGGAGGTAGAGCTTAACCTCGAAAGGTAGAATGGTAGCCTTATGCAAAGACAATGCAGATGGAGACCGTGCTTAGTCTCGGAAGGCAGAATGGTAGCCTTATGCAAAGATGCGAATGCAAATGGAGGTAGAGCTTAACCTCGAAAGGTAGAATGGTAGCCTTATGCAAAGACAATGCAGATGGAGACCGTGCTTAGTCTCAGAAGGAAGAATGGTAGCCTTATGCAAGAATGCAGATGCAAGTGGAGACAACGTTTAGTCTCGGAAGGCAGAAATGTAGCCTTATGCAAAGATGCAAATGCAAATGGAGGTAGAGCTTAATCTCGGAAGGTAGAACGGTAGCCTTATGAAAAGACATTGCAGATGGAGACCGTGCTTAGTCTCCGAAGGTAGAATGGTAGCCTTATGCAAGAACGCAGATGCAAGTGGAGACAGCGTTTAGTCTCGGAAGGCAGAAAGGTAGCCTTATGCAGGAAGTAAAATGATAGTAGGAATTCTTAGCTGATAGCAAATTGCAGCATTGTGATTATTGAGGGCATTGTGACTGCGGGGCATTATTTGTATTGATAGTAGATGACGGCAAGTGTGATGATTTTGAGGATTGTGGTCTTGATCATGTTTGTCCTTTTGTATGGACATCAAGCTTTGGCCTTTGCGATTGTGATGGAATTTGAGACTTCTCTATGCGTTTGTCCTTTGTGCCTGTATCCAAAGAAAAATTGTGAGTTTTGTAAAGGGGGAAGGTTAGTTCGTTTCCCCGCTGGCTTCGCTTGACTCGTTCGGCTTGATCTGATGATACTGTTTGTATCACTGGGGTAGCGTTTGCTAAATAAGCTGTTTCAAGAATAAGTATGCATGATTTTGTAAAAGTATAACATAAACATATAATCTGAAATAGTTTTAGATGAACTGAAGACCGTGACACGGTTCGAGACATTGTAACCCTTCCTACTACGGAATTTTGAAGGTCCTCAAAATTCTGCCCCAGTTTGATAAGTGAATGCTTCTGACTGTTGCTCATGCAGCGATCGGCTGAACTTGCTTCAGAATTTTGAGGGTCCTCCTCAAAATTCTGCCCCAGTTTCCAATTGTAGGGGAGAAAGAAATTTTTATTGAATTGTGACCGAACCCATAGGGCTGCCTACGTATCCCCTCTTAAACGGGAATAAATTTAGGCGTAGTTCAATTTACAACATTGATAGAAGCATAAAGGATTACACGTAATAACACTTGACTGCATCTGAATTGATTGGTTTTGGCCAAACCTCTCCGTCCATTTCTGCCAGTATAAGAACTCCTCCTGTCAGCACTCGGTGAACCATGTATCGGCCTTGGTAATTGGGAGAGAAATTTCCTTTGGCTTTGTCTTGATGTGGAAAAATCTTCTTTAACACCAGCTGCCCTGGTGTGAACTATCTCGGCTTGACTTTCTTGTTGAAGGCTCTGGTCATTCTATTCCGATAGAGTTGACCATGACAGACTGCATTCATTCTCTTTTCGTCTATGAGGGCTAGTTTCTCATAACGGTTATTTACCTATTCTGCGTTGCTGAGTTCAGCTTCTTGCATAATCCTTAGAGATGGAATTTCAACTTCGGCAGGAATAACAACTTCTGTACCATAAACTAGCATATAAGGAGTTGCTCCTGTTGATGTGCGGACTGTGGTGCGGTATCCCAATAGGGCAAATGATAACTTCTCATGCCACTGCTTGTGCTTTTCTATCATCCTCCTTAGTATCTTCTTGATGTTTTTGTTGGCGGCTTCTACAGCTCCATTCATTTGCGGTCTGTATGTTGTGGAATTCTTGTGCTTGATCTTGAAAGTCTCACACATGGCTTTTATCAAGTCACTGTTGAGATTAGAACCGTTGTCGGTAATGATTGACTCTGGAACTCCGAATTGACAGGCAAGGCGGTCGCGGACAAAGTCGGCCACGACTTTCTTAGTAACTGCTTTGTAGGAGGTTTCTTCGACCCATTTAGTGAAGTAATCAATGGCTACCAAAATGAGCCTATGTCCGTTGGAGGCGGCAGACTCGATTGGTCCAATAACGTCCATGCCCCAGGAGGCGAACGATGATGGTGAGCTTGTTGCATTGAGCTCATTTGGAGGTACTTTTATCATATCCCCATGTATCTAATAGCGGTGGAATTTCCGGACATACTGGATGCAGTCCGTTTTGCATAGTTATCCAAAAGTAACCAGCTCGGAGTATCTTTTTTACTAAGACAAAACCGTTTATAAGTGGACCGCAGGTCCCAGCGTGAATTTCCTCTAGTAGTTTTATGCTTCCTTTGCGTAGACACATCTTAATAATCCCAAATCGGGAGTCCTCCTATACAGGATTCCTCCGCTGTGAAAGAAGTTGTTGGACAATCTCCGAAGTGTGCGCTTCTGAGTGGGATTCGCAAGCTCTAGGTAATCACCTTTTGCCAAATATTCCTTGATGTCATGAAACCAAGGATTTTCGTCTGCTTCTTCTTCAACATGGGAACATTAAGCTAGCTGGTTATGGATCTTTACGGTAATAGGGTCAATGAAATTCTTGTCTGGATGCTCAATCATTGAAGACAGAGTAGCCAATGCATCAGCGAACTCATTCTGGATTGTAGGGACGTGCCGGATGTGATGACCCAAACGGTCATCCGGTGCTAATCCAGCTAAATCTGCATTCCAAGACTCTGAAAGCCTCTGATAATCTCACCTCGATATGTGTGCGCAGCCCGGGCGTGTAGCCGGGAAGCTTCTATGTGAAAACTTGATGAAAAACATAATAATTAATTGATTAAAGTTGACTTTGGTCAACCTTTTTGGTAAACGGATTTGTACCCATGATTTGATGGTCTCGGAGGGTCTGTAGGAAAATATGGGACTTGGGCGTGTGCCCGGAATCAAATTCCGGGGTCTCAAGGCCGAGAAATGAATTTTTAAAGAAAATTGTTTTATCTAAAAAATAGTAAGGTTTTTGAAAATGATAATTAATGTGAAAGCTTTGTTACCGGGCCCGTATTATGGTTCCAGAGCCCAGGACATGTTAAATATGCTTATTATGTGTTGCCTGTAAAGTTTGGTGTTATTCTGAGTAGTGTAGGTCGGTTCGGCGCATTGAAACCGAACTTTAATACTTGAAATTTCTAAGTTTGATTCTCGGGGTTTTGAGGGGTGATTTTGAGTTTTAACGTTGTTTTGAGGGTTTCGAAGGCTCGAGCGAGTCCGTAATAGGATTGAGGACTTGTAGGTATTATTGCACGGGGGCTCGGGTGGGCCCAAGGGCCTCCTGGACCCCAATCGGGGCCAAAACAAACCAGCAGCTTCAGCTGCTGGTGCACCAGATCTGGTGTGACCGCAGGTGCGGTTGCCCAGGTCTTAGGTGCGATACTACCCCTATGGTCAAACCATCGCAGGTGCGACCCAAGGGAAGGCTGGCCAATTTTCGCAGGAGCGGACTCTCTCTCGCAGGCGCGACCTCGCAGATGCGAGGTTTGTCCGTAGGCGCGGGCCCACCGGTGCGGGATTCCCTTCGAAGGTGCGGTCCCTGGCCCACTTGGCCTTCATCGCAGGTGCGACCATTTGGCCGCAGGTGCGGTCCAATGACCGCAGGTGCGAGAATCACTGAAAGCAGTGATTTATTTAATACGGGTTTCTTCTTCTCTTCACCATTTTCTTCCCCACCATAGGCGATTTTGAGAGCTTCCAAGAGGGTGTTCGGCCTAGTTGCTAAGCGGTAAGTATTTTTCAATTAAATGTTAGTTTATTACACCCAAACCTAGGTCGATTAACATCTAATTAGTTGAATTAAAGGGGTTAGGGTGGAAACCCAGGGTTTATGAATTTAGGGGAATTTCACCACTTTTTCACCTTGAAATCTTATGTAATTTATATAAAAATGATCCTTAGGCTATGGGTGAGTGTTTTCTTCGAAAATTTCCAGAATCCGAGCATGTGGGCCCGGGGGTGTATTTTGGGATTTCTTCAAGAATGGTGAATTAGCCTTATTAGTAGTAGAATTTCACACTTTTGAACGTATATTGACGTATTTAAATAATATTTGGTTAGTTCCGAGTCCTTGGGCGACGAGTTTGGAGTTTCGGGAACTTTCTTGACCCGAGGAGTAGGTTCTACGCGAGGTGAGTCTCCTTTCCAACCTTGTAAGAGGGAATTGTCCCCATAGGTAATTGTGATTGACTGAATGTCCTTATTTGCGGGGGCTACGTACGCACCAAGTGATGAGAGTCAGTGCGTAGCAACAATTATGCTATGTTGGGTAGTTTTAGAATTCACAAGCATGCTTTTACGTGTCTTGCCTGTATACTTTCATGTACCTTCGGTTGGTTGGAATCCCTGAAGTTGATATGGAAATAATATCGGGTATTTTGTAAATTTAAATGTTGATTCTATAGTTTCGATCATGCACCGAAATTTCTCTTAAGGCTTTCCTAATGATTATGTGTATGTTACGAGCACCCGAGTCACATGTATGATTCATGAGCGGGGTAGCCTTATATTATGTTAACCACGTCACATGATCGATTCGTGAGCAGAGTAATAAATGCATCTATGGTTCGGGTCGTCGACCCTCGGCAGTGCACATTTAAATGATTGCGACGCTTCGGTCGTACGCTTCGGCATATTACATGCTATTTATTTGTCTGAGAACTTTT
The DNA here is from genome assembly GCA_005239495.1 of Nicotiana undulata. Taxonomy (NCBI): domain Eukaryota; kingdom Viridiplantae; phylum Streptophyta; class Magnoliopsida; order Solanales; family Solanaceae; genus Nicotiana; species Nicotiana undulata. The sequence goes on from ML283288.1 coordinate 11,338, forward strand.
ATCATAAATTATCCTTATTTAAATTGTTTGGTCTGGAAGGAAACTCGAGGATTCTATTTACTATTGTTGTCTGATATCGAAAGGGAGATTTTACTTGTATACCTGACTGCCCCATGTCGACCCATTTTCCATAATTATTTTCTCCTATTTAATCTTGTTTCAATATATTATTATTATTGACCTAGTGAGTAATACGTCTACTTCTCATCACTACCTTTCGAGTTTAGATGGGATACTCACTGGGTACATATTTAAATATATGTACTCATGCTGCTCTTCTGTACTTAATTGTACAGGTTCTGAGGCAGCTGCATCTGGTCACTATTCAGGTGGTCATCGTTGAGAGTTTCTATTCGACTGACTACACGGTGAGCTGCTTCCCTTGGCGATCTCGGCAACACTGTGGAGTCCTCTGCTTATAGTTTTGGGATATTATTGTCTAATACCTTTCAGACAGTAGTGCATTTATTAATTGCATTTTGTAGATTTTCCCAGTCGCCTGCTGACTTGTGACACTAGGTTCTGGTACACTTTGTAGTTTTCGCCTGGTATTTTGCGGAGTTGTATGTGCTGGCAATACCTTTGAATTACATAATCTCACGTGCTTATGTTTAAATGTTGTTTTTAATGAATTTCCTACCTTAAAAACCCGAAAAAGATTTTAATCACTTAAACATGCAAAGTAACCTCACTAGTAGATAGGTGTTGGCTTGCCTGACCCCGGTGTTGGGCGCCATCACGACCGCAACGAAATTTGGGTCCTGACACCGGAATTCTATCTTCGTGAACCTCTTTCTCAATTCCTGTACGTGATACAAATACGGTAGTATCTTGGAATTCTTGGTTGCCCATTCTCCTTGTACCTGATGTACCAACAGATCCGAGTCACCGATTACTAACAGATCCTGGATGTTCATTCCAATGGCCATGTTGAGCCCTAAGATGCAGGCCTCATACTTTGCCATATTGTTGGTGCAGGGAAATCTGAGTTTGGCAGATACCGGATAATGCTGGCCGGTTTTCGATATTAAGGTTGCTCCAATGCCAACTCCTTTGAAGTTTGCTGCTCCATCAAAGAACATCCTCCAACCGTCATAGGATTCTGCAATGTCTTCTCCTATGAATGATACCTCCTCATCAGGGAAATACGTTTTTAGGGGTTCATATTCTCCGTCCACAGGGTTTTACAGCGAGGTGGTATGCCAGTGCCTGTCCCTTGACCGCTTTCTGAGTTAGATAAACAATGTCGAACTCGCTCAGCAAGATTTGCCACTTGCCCAGCTTGCCAGTGGGCATGGGCTTCTGAAAGATGTACTTTAATGGATCCATCCTTGATATGAGATATGTTGTGTAGGCACAGAAGTAGTGCCTTAACTTTTGAGCGACCCAAGTCAGAGCACAACAGGTGCGTTCCAGAAGAGAACATCAAACCTCATACGGAGTGAACTTCTTGCTGAGATAGTAAATAGCTTGTTCTTTCCTTCCTGTTACGTCGTGCTGCCCCAGAACGCAGCCGAAAGATCCATCTAACATGGAAAGGTATAGTAACAAAGGTCTACCTGGCTCAGGTGGCACCAAGACTGGCGGTGTTGACAAATATTCTTTAATTCTGTCGAAAGCCTTTTGTCACTCATCGGTCCTTTTGGTTGCAGCGTCCTTCTTCAGCATCTTGAAGATCGACTCACAGATAACTGTAGATTGTGCAATAAACCGGCTGATGTAATTAAGGCTCCCCAAGAAGCTCATCACATCTTTCTTGTTCTACGCGAGGTGAGTCTCCTTTCCAACCTTGTAAGAGGGAATTGTCCCCATAGGTAATTGTGATTGACTAATGTCCTTATTTGCGGGGGCTACGTACGCACCAAGTGATGAGAGTCAGTGCGTAGCAACTATTATGCTATGTTGGGTAGTTTTAGGATTCACAAGCATGCTTTTACGTGTCTTGCCTGTATACTTTCATGTACCTTCGGTTGGTTGGTATCCCTGAAGTTGATATGGTAATAATAGCGGGTATTTTATAAATTTAAATGTTGATTCTATAGTTCCGATCATGCACCAAAATTTCTCTTAAGGCTTTCCTAATGATTATGTGTATATTATGAGCACCCGAGTCACATGTATGATTCATGAGCGGGGTAGCTGTATATTATGTTAACCGCGTCACATGATCGATTCGTGAGTGGAGTAATAGATGCATCTATGGTTCGGGCCGTCGACCCTCGACAGTGCACATTTAAATTATTGCGATGCTTCGGCCGTACGCTTCGGCATATTACATGTTATTTATCTGTCTGAGAGCTTTTATCATAAATTATCCTTATTTAAATTGTTTGGTCTGGAAGGAAACTCGAGGATTCTATTTACTATTGTTTTCTGATATTGAAAGGGAGATTTTACTTGTATACTTGACTGCCCCATGTCTACCCGTTTTCCTTAATTATTTGATCCTGTTTAATCTTGTTGCAATATATTATTATTATTGACCTAGTGAGTAATACGTCTACTTCTCGTCACTACCTTACGAGTTTAGACGGGATACCCACTGGGTACATATTTAAATATATGTACTCATGCTGCTCTTCTGTACTTAATTGTACAGGTTCTGAGGCAGCTGCATCCGGTCACTATTCTGGTTGTCATCGTTGAGAGTTTCTATTCAGATGACTACACGGTGAGCTGCTTCGCTTGGCGATCTCGGCAACACTGTGGAGTCCTCTACTTATAGTTTTGGGATATTATTGTCTATTACCTTTCAGACAATAGTGCATTTATTAGTAGCATTTTGTAGATTTTTCCAATCGCCTGTTGACTTGTGACACTAGGTTCTGGCACACTTTGTAGTTTTTTCCTTGTATTTTGCGGAGTTGTATGTGCTGGCAATACCTTTGAATTACATAATCTCACGTGCTTACGTTTAAATGTTGTTTTTAATGAATTTCTTACCCTAAAAACCCGAAAGAGATTTTAATCACTTAAACATGCAAAGTAACCTCAATAGTAGATAGGTGTTGGCTTGCCTGACCCCGGTGTTGGACGCCATCAAGACCGCAGCGGAATTTGGGTCGTGACAACATGGTATCAGAGCGCTAGGTTCACGTAGGTCTCACAAGTCACAAGCAAACCTAGTAGAGTCTTGCGGATCGATACAGAGACGTCTGTATTTATCTTTGAGAGGCTATAGGATGTTAAGAAAACTCTCTTTATTTCTATTCTATCGTGCAGTCAACGGTTACTAAGTTTCATTCTTCTATTCTCTCACAGATGGTGAGGACTCGTGCAGCTGTTATCCCTGACCCGGGAGATGCCTCTACCCCCGCCGTCCGAGGTAGAGGTCGGGGGAGGGCACCGGCCCGACGTGGGGGACGAGGGCATCCCAAAGTTGCTCCACTAGTGCTCCCAGAGAATCCAGTTATTGAGGAGCAGGATGACGTGCCTCCAACAGATCCTGCCCCAGCAGATTTTATGACTGCCCCAGGCTTTCAGGAGGTCATGGGCCGTATGATGCGGTTCATGGATACTATGACTCAGGCTGGATTATTTCCAGTGGATCCTGCCACCTCTCAGGTAGGAAGGGGAGTTCAGACCTCTATTGTTCAGGCCGCAGGTCATGCATCGGCGGTATATCAGACTCCGGACACATTACCGGTGGGTGGGGCACAACCAGCAGCCCCTGAGATCAGACCGGCTGCAGATGGCGATCTGCAAAAACTACTTGACAGATGGTCCCGATTTTACCCTCCGACCTTTGGAGGTGAGAGGTGTGAGGATGCTCAGGACTTCATTGATAAGTGTAGGGACAAACTGCCCAACATGAGGATTCTGGAGTCCCGTGGGGTTGATTTCACCACTTTCCGGCTTGAGGGTAGAGCCCGCAGATGGTGGCAGTCTTACATCCTTGGTAGGCCAGCAGGTTCACCTCCGATCACTTAGGAGCAATTTACTCAGCTATTCTTGGACAGGTATATTCCGCCCTCGGAGAGGGAAGAGCTACATTATCAGTTTGAGCAGCTGGAGCAGGGCCAGATGTCCGTGACCGACTACGAGGCTAGATTTTCGGAGTTGTCCCGCCATGCCCTCATGATTCTTCCTACTGATGCTGAGAGGGTGCGGAGGTTCGTAGCAGGGTTACATTCTGGTATTAGGTCCAACATGGCCCGAGAGGTGGAGATGGGTACTCCTTATCAGCTCGTGGTTGAGATAGCTCGCTGGATTGAGGGTTACCGGTCTAGGAGCAGGGAGCAGAGTCAGCAGGACAAGAGAGCTAGATTTTCTGTAGGCTTCAGAGGTACCCCAGCTAGGGGTAGAGGTCAGTTTGGCAGAGGTCAGCCCAGCAGGCCTCCATATTCAGCTCCACCACCACCTTCTCGCGGTGCTCCAGCGAGACCATACTTCAGTGCCATGCCGGAGAGTTCTTACCGCCCTCCAGCCATTCAGGGTTCCTCTGGCAGGTATTCAGGTCATCAGGGTCCTCCTAACTGCTATTTCAGTGCTATGCCACAGGTTTCCCACCGTTCCCCAGCTATTCAGGGTCCTCCTTCTTCAGGGCAGCAGGGTATGCCTCCAGTGAGATGCTTCGAGTGTGGGGATTCAGGTCATACGAGGAGGGCTTACCCCAAACTTAGGGGTAAGGCCGTCCAGTAGAGTTATCAGCCTACATACTCAGCACAGGCGCTCCGTCCACCTAGAGGTGGAGGGCAGACGGGTAGAGGTCATCCCAGAGGTGGAGACCAGGCAGGAGGAGCTTAGCCAGCTCCTATTCAGTCCAGCAGGGGTCAGTCTTCAGGTACTCTAGCCAAATTTTATGCTATACCGGTCCGAGCAGATGCAGTGGCCTCAGATGCCGTGATCACAGGTATTATTTCAGTATGTGGTAGAGAGGCATCAGTACTATTTGATCCGGGATCTACCTATTCATATGTGTCAGCCTTATTTGCTTTCTTTCTGGATGTTCCTCATGAGTCTTTGGCTTCTTCTATATATGTATCAACCCCCGTGGGTGATTCTGTAGTGGTAGACCGGGTATACCGGTCTTGTGTGATCTCATTTTGTGGGCAAGAGACTAGAGCGTACCTTATATTGCTCGACATGGTTGACTTTGAGATTATCCTGGGGATGGATTGGCTATCTCCTCACTATTCCATATTGGATTGCCACGCCAAGACGGTTACATTGTCCATGCCCGAGTTTCCCAGACTGGAGTGGAGAGGTTCCTCAGTCAGCGCAACCAGCTGAGTTATTTCCTTTATAAAGGCTCGACATATGGTCGAGAAGGGTTCTTTAGCGTATCTTTCTTATGTGCGGGATGCCACCGCCGAGTCTCCGACTATTGATTCAGTGCCCGTGGTTCGAGAGTTTGCAGATGTATTCCCTTCAGATCTTCAAGGCATACCTCCGGATCGTGATATTGATTTTTGCATTGACTTAGCTCTAGATACCCAACCTATTTCCATTCCCCAGTATCGTATGGTTCCTAAGGAGTTGAAAGAGTTGAAGGAGCAGCTTGAGGAATTGTTGGCTAATGGGTTCATCAGGCCCAGTGTATCATCGTGGGGTGCTCCGGTTCTATTCGTGAAGAAGAAAGATGGGTCTATGCGGATGTGCACTGATTACCGCCAGCTGGACAAAGTCTCCATCAAGAACAAGTATCCATTGCCGCGCATTGATGATTTATTTGACCAGTTGCAGGGTGCCAGGGTGTTTTCTAAGATTTATTTGAGATCGGGGTACCACCAGTTGAGGATTCGGGCTTCTAATGTCCCGAAGACAGCTTTTCGTACGAGATATGGCCACTATGAGTTTTTGGTGATGTCCTTTGGCTTGACTAATACCCCTGCTGCATTTACGAACTTGATGAATAGGGTGTTCAGGCCGCACATTGATTCCTTTGTCATCGTCTTCATTGATGACATTCTGATTTATTCACGTAGCCTGGGAGAGCACGAGCAACATTTGAGAGTTGTGCTCCAGACCTTACGAGAACAGAAGCTATATGCTAAGTTCTCCAAGTGTGAGTTTTTTTTAGATTCTATGGCATTCTTGGGTCATGTTGTATCCGGAGAGGATATTAAGGTTGATCCTAAGAAGATTGAGGCGGTTCAGAGTTGTCCACGTCCTACTTCAGCTACTGAGATCAAGAGTTTCTTTGGTCTAGCAGGCTATTACCGACGATTTGTGGAGGGGTTTTCATCCATTGCAGCCCCACTGACCAGATTGACTTAGAAGAATGCCTCGTTTTAGTGGTCTGATGAGAGGGAGGCGAGCTTTCAGAAGCTCAAGACGGCTTTGACTTCAGCACCAGTTTTGGTATTACCCTCAGGTTCTGGGATGTATACAGTGTATTGCGACGCTTCACGCGTTAGTTTGGGTTGTGTGTTGATGCAGGAAGGGAGAGTTATTTCCTATGCTTCGCGCCAGATGAAGGTTCATGAGAAGAATTATCCAGTGCACGATCTAGAGTTGGCAGCGATTGTTCATGCTCTTTAGATTTGGAGGCATTATTTATATGGGGTGTCTTGTGAGGTTTATACAGATCACCGCATCTTGCAGCACTTGTTCAAGCAGAGGGATCTTAACTTGAGGCAGCGCAGGTGGCTTGAGCTGCTAAAGGATTATGACATCACCATCCTCTATCATCCGGGCAAGGCGAACGTGGTAGCAGATTCCTTGAGTAGGAAGGCGGAGAGTATGGGTAGTTTGGATTACATTGCAGCTAAGGAGAGGCCTCTAGCATTGGACATTCAGTCTTTGGCTAACTGTCTGGTGAGATCAGATCTTTCGCAGCCTCGTCGGATTCTAGCACATGTGGTTGCTCAGTCTTCATTATTGGGGGAGATTAAAGCTCGGCAGTATGACGATCCATGCTTGGTTCAGCTCCGGGATACAGTGGTTCAGGGTGGTACCAAGGAGATTACTATTGGCGAGGATGGTGTTCTGAGGCTCCAAGGTCGTTTGTGTGTGCCCAATGTTGATGGCTTGAGACAGAGGATACTTGAGGAGGCACACAGTTCGCGGTATTCTGTCCACCCGGGTGCTACGAAGATGTACCGTGATTTGAGGCAGCATTACTGGTGGAGGCGGATGAAGAGAGACATTGTGGAGTTCGTGGCTAGGTTCCTTAATTGTCAGTAGGTGAAGTATGAGCACCAGAGGCCGGGTGGCCTACTTCAGCAGATGCCCATTCCTGAGTGGAAGTGGGAGCGCATTACCATGGACTTCGTAGTTGGGTTACCTCATACTTTACGGATTGTTGACGCAGTTTGGGTCATTGTGGATAGGTTGACCAAATCGGCGCATTTCATTCCGGTGGCTACTACTTATACATCTGAGAGGCTATCCCAGATCTATATTCGGGAGATAGTCTGGTTTCACGGTGTACCGATGTCCATTATATAGACCGAGGTCCTCAGTTCACCTCATACTTCTGGAGAGCTTTGCACCGAGAGATGGGCACTCAAATAGATCTCAGCACAACTTTTCACCCTCAGACCGACGGTCAGTCAGAGCGTAATGTTCAGATATTGGAGGACATGCTCAGGGCATGTGTGATTGACTTCGGAGGTTAGTGGGACCAGTTCTTACCTTTGGCCGAGTTTGCTTATAATAACAGTTATTAGGCCAGCATTGAGATGGTTCCATTTGAGGCTTTGTATGGTCGGCGATGTCGTTCTCCCATCGGGTGGTTTGATCCTGGCGAGGCTAAGTTATATGGCACGGACCTGGTGAGAGATGCCTTAGAGAATGTTAAGTTGATTCAGGAGAGGCTCTGCACAGCACAGTCCAGACAGAAGAGCTATGCCGATCAGAGGGATCATGATGTATCATTTATGGAGGGGGACAAGGTTCTGTTGAAGGTATCGCCTATTAAAGGCATTATGAGGTTTGGGAAGAAGGGCAAGCTGCGTCCGAGGTTTATAGGTCATTTCGAGGTGTTGCGGCGAGTAGGAGAGGTTGCTTATGAGCTTGCCTTGCCTCCCCACTTATCTGGAGTTCATCCGGTCTTCCATGTGTCCATACTCCGGAGGTATCACCCTGACTTCTCTCACGTGGTAGATTTCAGCACTATTCAGTTAGATGAGAGATTGGGCTACGAGAAGGAGCCAGTTGCCATCATCGACAGACAAGATCACCAGTTGAGATCTAAGAGAGTTTCTGCCGTGAAGGTCCAGTGGCGGGGCCAGCCAGTTGAGGAGGAGACTTGGGAGTTCGAGGAGGACATGCGGAGCCGCTATCCCCATCTTTTCCCAGACTCAGGTACATATCTAGGTCCGTTCGAGGACGAACATTTGTTTAAGAGGTGGAGATTGTAATGACCCAAATGGTCATCCGGCGCTAATCTAGCTAAATCTAGGCTCTGAGGCTCCAAAAGCCTCCGCTAATCTCACCTCGATATGTGTGCGCAGCCCAGGCGTGTAGCCGGGAAGCTTCTATGTGAAAACTTGATGAAAATCTGAAATTCTAATAATTAATTGATTAAAGTTGACTTTGGTCAACATTTTTGGTAAACGGACCCGGACCCATGATTTGACGGTCCCGGAGGGTCCGTAGGAAAATATGAGACTTGGGCGTGTGCCCGGAATCAAATTCAGGGGTCCCAAGGCCGAGAAATGAATTTTTAAAGAAAATTGTTTTATCTAAAAAATAGTAAGGTTTTTGAAAATGATAATTAATGTGAAAGCTTTGTTACCGGGCCCATATTATGGTTCCGGAGCCCGAGACAGGTTAAATATGATTATTATGTGTTTCCTGTAAAGTTTGGTGTTATTCCGAGTAGTGTAGGTCGGTTCGGCGCATTGAAATCGACCTTTAAAACTTGAAATTTCTAAGTTTGATTCTAGGGGTTTTGAGGGGTGATTTTTAGTTTTAACGTTGTTTTGAGGGTTCCGAAGGCTCGAGCGAGTCCCTACTAGCATTTAGGACTTGTTGGTATTATTGCACGGGGGCTCGGGTGGGCCCAGGGGGCCTCCCGGACCCCAATCAGGGCAAAAAAAAAAACCAGCAGCTTCAGCTGCTGGTGCACCAGATCTGGTGTGACCGCAGGTGCGGTTGCCCAGGTCGCAGGTGCGATACCGCCCCTGCGGTCAAACCATCGCAGGTGTGACCTAGGGGAAGGCTGGCCAATTTCTGCAGGAGCGGACTCTCTCTCGCAGGTGCGACCTCGCAGATGCGATGTTTGTCCGCAGGCGCAGACCCGCTGGTGCGGGAATCCCTTCGTAGGTGCGGTCCCAGTCCCCCTTGGCCTTCATCGCAGGTGCGACCATTTGGCCGCAGGTGCGGGACCGTAGGTGCGGGGCTGCAGGTGCGGGACCGTAGGTGCGGGACCGTAGGTGCGGGGCCGCAGGTGCGGGGCCGCAGGTGCGGGACCGTAGGTGCGGGGCCGCAGGTGCGGGGCCGCAGGTGCGGGACCGTAGGTGTGGGGCCGCAGGTGCGGGGCCGCAGGTGCGGGACCGTAGGTGCGGGACCGTAGGTGCGGGACCGCAGGTGCTGTCCAATGACCGCAAGTGCGAGAATCACTGAAAGCAGTGATTCATTTAATACGGGTTTCTTCTTCTCTTCACCATTTTCTTCCCCACCATAGGCGATTTTGAGAGCTTCCAAGAGGGTGTTCGGCGTAGTTGCTAAGAGGTAAGTATTTTTTAATAAAATATTAGTTTATTACACCCAAACCTAGGTAGATTAACATCTAATTAGTGGAATTAAAGGGGTTCGAGTGGAAACCTAGGGTTTATGAATTTAGGGGAATTTCACCACTTTTTCACCATGAAGTCTTATGAAATTTATATAAAAATGATCCTTAGGCTATGGGTGAGTGTTTAATTTGAAGATTTCCTGAATCTGAGCATGTGGGTCCGGGGATGTATTTTGGGATTTCTACAAGAATGGTGAATTAGCCTAACTAGTAGTAGAATATTACACTTTTGAACGTATATTGATGTATTTAAATAATATTTGGTTAGTTCCGAGTCTTTGGGCGACGAGTTTGGAGTTTCGGGAACTTTCTTGACCCGAGGAGTAGGTTCTACGCGAGGTGAGTCTCCTTTCCAACCTTGTAAGAGGGAATTGTCCCCATAGGTAATTGTGATTGACTGAATGTCCTTATTTGTGGGGGCTACGTACGCACCAAGTGATGAGAGTCAGTGCGTAGCAACTATTATGCTATGTTGGGTAGTTTTAGGATTCACAAGCATGCTTTTACGTGTCTTGCCTGTATACTTTCATGTACTTTCGGTTGGTTGGAATCCCTGAAGTTGATATGGAAATAATAGCGGGTATTTTGTAAATTTAAATGTTGATTCTATAGTTTCGATCATGCACCGAAATTTCTCTTAAGGCTTTCCTAATGATTATGTGTATGTTACGAGCACCCGAGTCACATGTATGATTCATGAGCGGGGTAGCCTTATATTATGTTAACCACGTCACATGATCGATTCGTGAGCAGAGTAATAAATGCATCTATAGTTTGGGTCGTCGACCCTCGGCAGTGCACATTTAAATGATTGCGACGCTTCGGCCGTACGCTTCGGCATATTACATGCTATTTATCTGTCTGAGAACTTTTATCATAAATTATCCTTATTTAAATTGTTTGGTCTGGAAGTAAACTCGAGGATTCTATTTACTATTGTTGTCTGATATTGAAAGGGAGATTTTACTTGTATACCTGACTGCCCCATGTCTACCCATTTTCCATAATTATTTTCTCCTATTTAATCTTGTTTCAATATATTATTATTATTGACCTAGTGAGTAATATGTCTACTTCTCATCACTACCTTTCGAGTTTAGACGGGATACTCACTGGGTACATATTTAATTATATGTACTCATGCTGCTCTTCTGTACTTAATTGTACAGGTTCTGAGGCAGCTGCATCTGGTCACTATTCAGGTGGTCATCGTTGAGAGTTTCTATTCGACTGACTACACGGTGAGCTGCTTCCTTTGGCGATCTCGGCAACACTGTGGAGTCCTCTGCTTATAGTTTTGGGATATTATTGTCTAATACCTTTCAGACAGTAGTGCATTTATTAATTGCATTTTGTAGATTTTCCCAGTCGCCTGTTGACTTGTGACACTAGGTTCTGGTACACTTTGTAGTTTTCGCCTGGTATTTTGCGGAGTTGTATGTGCTGGCAATACCTTTGAATTACATAATCTCACGTGCTTATGTTTAAATGTTGTTTTTAATGAATTTCCTACCTTAAAAACCCGAAAAAGATTTTAATCACTTAAACATGCAAAGTAACCTCACTAGTAGATAGGTGTTGTCTTGCCTGACCCCGGTGTTGGGCGCCATCACGACCGCAATGAAATTTGGGTCGTGACACCGGAAATCTATCTTCGTGAACCTCTTTCTCAATTCCTGTACGTGATACAAATATGGTAGTATCTTGGAATTCTTGGTTTCCCATTCTCCTTGTACCTGATGTACCAACAGATCCGAGTCACCGATTACTAACAGATCCTGGATGTTCATTCCAATGGCCATGTTGAGCCCTAAGATGCAGGCCTCATACTCTGCCATATTGTTGGTGCAGGGAAATCTGAGTTTGGCGGATACAGGATAATGCTGGCCGGTTTTCGATATTAAGGTTGCTCCAATGCCAACTCCTTTGAAGTTTGCTGCTCCATCAAAGAACATCCTCCAACCGTCATAGAATTCTGCAATGTCTTCTCCTATGAATGATACCTCCTCATCGGGAAAATACGTTTTTAGGGGTTCATATTCTCCGTCCACAGGGTTTTCAGCGAGGTGGTATGCCAGTGCCTGTCCCTTGACCGCTTTCTGAGTTATATCCACACTTATTTGAGACTCCGCGTATGTTTATAGACTCGTTCGAGGATGAACGTTTGTTTAAGAGTGGGGGATGTAACGACCCGACCGGTCATTTTGAGAGTGGTAGAATCGTTCCCCCTTTTTTGCTAATTTTTTGTGCTTCACTGTTGTTTTATGACTTATTGGGTTAGTTGGTTCGGGTCCGGAGATAATTCAGAGTGAATTGAGACACTTAGTCTCTTAATTGAAAGCATAAGTTGAAAAAGTCGATCGAATGTCGACTCATCTGTTAACGACCTCGCATTTGAATTTTAATGGTTTCGTTATCTCTGTTGGGTGTTTCTAGACTTAAGAGTGTGTCTGAATCGTGATTTGGAGGTCTGTAGTAGAATTAGGCTTGAAATATTGAATGTTGGAATTTGGGAAAGTTTGATCGAGAGTGGACTTTTTTATATCTGGGTCGCATTTCGATTCCGGAAGCTGCAGTAGGTTAGTGGTGTCATTTATGACTTGTGTGCCAAATTTGAGGTCAATCGGACATGATGTGATAGGTTTCCGCATCGTTTGTAGAATTTGGAAATTTCAAAGTTCATTATGCTTGAATCCGTGTGTAATTCGCATTTTTTATGTTGTTCGAGGTGATTTGAGGGTTCGCCTAAGTTTGTACCGTGATTTAGGACTTGTTGGTATCTTTGGTTGAGGTCCCGAGGGCCTCGGGTTGATTTCGGGTTTTTAACGGACTTGGAATTTGATTTGAGAAGTTGCTGAAGTCTGTGTGTTGCTGGTGTGGTCGCACATGTGGAGAGGGAATCACAAATGCGAGCCCACAGGTACAGGTAAAGGTCCGCAGGTGCGGCGATGGACATGAGAAGGAAGAGGGGTGCAGGTGCGAAGGTGTTCCTGCACATGCGAGCTCGCAGAAGCGGGAAGGAAAGCGGCAGGAGCGGAAAATGGCCAGGAAGAACAGGAGTTGCAGGAGCGAAGGATTTCCCCAACCTGTGAAGGCGCATATGCAGACTGGGAGACACAGAAGCGGAGGCAGTGAGGGCTAAGTTATTTCCGCAGAAGCGGAACTTTCACCGCAGAAGCGGGATCGTAGAAGCGGATTTTTGGCCGCAGGTGCGGAAGCCCTGGGCCAAACATATAAATACAACGCTCCGAGATTTTTCACCATTTCCATCATTTTGAGCTCGGACTTTGGAGGTTTTGAGAGGGATTTTGAAGAGATCATTCAGGTAAACTCCTTGTGTTCAATTTTCTTCAATAATGATGTTTCTCCACTGATTTTCCACCTAGTTGGCGTGTTTTTTAGGTGAATTTTGGGGTTTGAGGCTAGGGGTTTAGAAAGTGAATTTTGAGGATTTGAAGGACCATTTGATGTCGGATTTTAATAAATTTGATATGGTTAGACTCGAGTGAATGGGCTTTCGGGTTTTGTGACTTTTTCGGATTTTGAGACTTAGGTCTGAGGACTGGGTTTGAAGCAGTTTCGTATTTTGGCTTATAATTTTGTGTTTTTCTTGTGGAGTTGATTCCTTTAGCCTGTATTGATTTTATTGTACTGCTTGTGGCTAGATTCAGGACGTTTGGAGGCCGATTTGCGAGGCACAGGAATATTTGAGTAGAGTTTTGCTCGGATGGAGGTAAGTAACAGTTTTAAATCTGGTCTTGAGGGTATGAAACCCCGAATTTTCTATTATATGATTGTTTCGGAGGTGACGGACATGCTAGGCGAAGGAAATATGGGCGTGCACTGTGGGAATTGGGACTTGGTTCATTCCGTGAAACTAAAAAATTGAATAAACTTGTTAGCTATATGCTATTCATGTGTTATAGATATTTAATTGTGAAGCATGTTAGAGACCATGTTTAGGCTATATGTTGGTACTGTTGGGACCCACAGAGGCAGTGTTACAGGTCAAATTACCTGCTAAATGCTATTTGTACTTAGTCTCAGTTTTTATTTGCACATCATATCTTAGTATCTATTATTCTTGTTGATACATCATATTATTGTAGTTTGGGCTGATTTTCCTAATTTCTAATAGCACGAGAGATTGGAGAGATTGATGACTGGGTGAGGCCGAGGGCCTGACTATGAGGCTATTTATGGGATCGGGTTGCACGCCACAGCATGTTTCATTGCTATATGCTATGATTTGCTTGATATATCGCTTGGGCTGAAGGAGCCCCTCCGGAGTCTGTACACACCCCCAGTGAGCACAGGTACTTACTGAGTGCGAGTGCCGAGTGCCGAGAGTCGAGTGTTGAGTGAATGTGAGGAATGAGTGGTTGTGAGGAATGAGTGGATGTGAGGAACGATTGATTGTGAGGTTGGAGTGAGTAGGAGAAGTGAGTGATTGTTTCCCTAAGAGGCTATTCATGATTTCATTGTTGTTGCACATAGTTTCCATATGTCACTATTTTGAAAAGTTCTGAAAGTTATCTTTATTTGGTTTTTACTTGAATTGGCTTTTGTAACTGATTTGATGAAAGCACGTCTACTTTCCTTGTTGAGACTACTGAAAATAAATTATAACTATGTAGCCTGTCACTATCTTTATGTTCCTTATTTATTATTGTCACTAAGTGAGTAAGTTCTACTCACGCTACACCCTGCACTTCATGTGCAGATCCATGAAATTTTTGATGCGGAGAGTGTTGATATTTCGCGTACCTGATCGCTGGAGATATCGAGGTAGCTGTATGGCGTTCGCAGTCCTAGTTCCTCTTTCCTTATTTTGTCTTTCGTTGTATTTGGACCCTAACTGTTATAGTCATTTCATTTCAAGAGTGACTATATACAGATGCTCTTGGCTTAGTGATTACCTGATATCGGGAGCTATTTTCTGCACTTGTGTTTTGGGTTCTACCCCGTTTTATGAAAACTCTGCTTATTTTAAATATCTTGATTTACTTTTCTGTTAAATATTGGAAGTGCTTTGGAAATGTCGGCTTATCTAGTACTATCGATAGGCACCATCACGACAGGTTAGGATTTGGGTCGTGACACGAAACTAAGCCGATATCTATTCCACCTTATAGGATGGCCCCTGCGGAGTTGAAAGAGCTAAAAGTCCACTTGAAAGATATTTTGGATAAGGGATTTATAAGTCCATGTGTCTCACCTTGGGGCTTTCCAGTCTTGTTTGTCCGAAAGAAGGATGGGTCTTTGCGCATGTGCATTGACTATCGTCAGTCGAATAAAGTCCCCATCAAGATCAAGTACCATTTTCCTAGAATAGATGATTTATTCGATCAACTTCAGGGTGTCCAGTGTTATTCCAAGATTGACCTCAGGTAGGGATACCGTCGGTTGTAGGTTAAGGAAGGTGATGTACCTAAAACAACTTCCAGGACTCGTTATGGGCATTTTGAATTTTTGGTAATGTCGTTTGGTTTAACAAATGCACCAGCAGCTTTCATGGACCTTATGAATAGGTTATTCAAGACTTATCTTGATTTGTTTGTTATTGTGTTCATTGATGACATCTTGATTTATTCCTGTTGCGAGATGGACCATGCACAACATCTCAGAATTGTGTTGCAGACACTACATGATCACAAGCTATATGCAAAATTGTCTAAGTGTGAATTTTGGTTGAAATCGGTAGCATTTTTGGGCCATGTCAACTCAGGTGAAGGCGTGAAGGTGGACATTCAGAAAATAGAGGTAGCGGAGAATTGGCCTAGACCCACCTGAGTATCGGATATAAGAAATTTCTTGGGTCTAGCAGGCTATTACATGCATTTTGTAGAGGGATTTTCCTCTATCTCGTCCCATTTGACTATATTGACTCAAAGAAGGTCTTTCAGTGGTCGGACTGTCACGGCCCAAAATCCACTAATAGTCGTGATGACCCTAACATCGCTGTCAGGCAAGACAACATTGACTGATTAACTTAATTACTCATTTTAGTAATTGAAATCAAAATTTTCATTAATTAAATAGTATGAAATGGAATTTTATAGGGTAAATGCTGATTCACGAACTACAATAATGAACAACCCATAAGAACCCCCAAAACTCAATGTCACAAGTGCATGAGAATCAACTAGGAAAGAAAACAAAATGCAACATTTGTCTGGGATACATATTAGACAGAGAACATAAATAACTCTGATGGAGACTTTGCAGGCTGCGGATTGTAACATTAAATGTAACTCACGGTAAGTCCTCGCGATAGTCGCGCCTCTGCGCCCAAAAGATCACCCGACATATATGCACCTACATAAAAATGTGAAGCAAGTGTAGCATAAGTATGTAAATCAACACGTACCCAGTAAGTATCTAGCCTAACCCCAAAGAAATAGTGACGAGGGGTCGACACTGACACTTACCAATGGTCCAATAAGACAGATACAATAAGAAATAAACAGATATGGGGCAGAGTAAATAACCAAAATAAATAAAGTATAAATGCGTGGTACAATCCTTCTCTCAACAGTAAACTCAAATTATGGATTAGCAGTTACCTCATCAACCGATGTGTGTGTATGTGTGTGTGTGTGTGTGTATAATGGACCTCATCGGATAGGTCGTCATAATTCAAATTAGGAAAACTCCCAAATACACTGGTTTTTTGACAAATAATATGCACGATTCCATAGGATTATTTTATAGAAATGACGAGGTGTATGGCCCGATCCCATAAGAGTGTAGTACATAATCCTGCCGAAGCGAACGACACGATCCCATCAAAGTGTGCGCACTACCGAGGGTCGAACGACACGAACCATAGATGTCGTTATCACACTTGTGAGGCGAACGGCCCGATCCCATTAGAATAAGAAGCTTTAACGAGTCCTTGACTCCACTCACGAATAAAAATGTGAGTTATGAACTTTAAGGAAGCTTTTCGATGAAGGCCCGCAACACAAGAGAAATTCATAAGAGGAGCACAATTATTCCATGGAAAATCATGAAGTTCGTCCAATCCCTACAATAGCAAGTCTACCACTCTACACAAATCTAGTCTCAAATTGTAACGTGAAGTAAAGGAATTTAATAGGCAAGAGACAAATCAAATAGTACAGTTATAGCATGGCGTGAACCTTAGTCTACCCGGACAATAACACGAATGTAGCTACATGTAGGTTCTTGTCACCTCATGCGTACGTATCCCCTACAACAAGTAGCAAATACAAATTAAAACACCTAGGAGTAGTTTCCCCATCACAGAGTTAGACTGGAGACTTACCTCGCTCCAAAGTTCCATAACCGCTCCAAAGCCTCTCTAACAACTCTGACCTATTCCCGTCGATCCAAAAACTAGTCATACAAGGTTCAAACCAATCAAAATATACTCTAATACCCATAATCAATCAATTTAAATAATTCCCAATCCCACTCGAAAAGACAATAAAGTCAACCCTCGGGCCCACGTGCCCGGATTCCAAAACTCTTCAAAGATAAAATTTACCTATAACACCACGAACTTAAATATATAATGTATTCCTAATTCCATGTCTAATTTTGTGGTAAGAGTCCAAAAATACCAATTTCTAGGTTTCTTTCAAAATCTCACAATTTCGACTAATTTCCATGGTTAAGTCTAATAATATGCGTGAATTACTTACCTCGCAATAGATGATGAAAATCTCCCCTTGAAACTCTCCAAAAGTCACCCAAACCAGGAGAGAAATGAGCCAAATCCCGATCGCACTTGCGGACAAAAACTTCACATTTGTGAATGAACAGTAAACTCCAATGAATAGTGTTCGCAATTGCGAATGAACAGTGTACGCAATTGCGAATGAATAGTGCCTCACCAAAAACCGCCAAACCAAACTTCTCCGAAATGATCCGAAACCACCCTGAAACCCATCGGGAACCCCCCCGGACACAAACCATATATGAATTTCAATAATAAAATACTCTACGGACCTGCTCGCACACTCAAAACACTGAAAAGATGTGGTCTTGACCCGATATTGACCATGCCCAAACTCCAAATTTCTTAACTTTACTAGTCTCTCAACCAATGATCCAAAATACACCCAAACCCCTCACGACCCCGTCAAATAATACCAAAAAGTCCCAAAACACGATAAGAACTTAGTCGAGGTCTCAAATCACATCAAACAATGCGGAAACTATGAATCGTGCATCGAATCGAATTATGAGTCATGAAATTTCCAAATTCTATAATTTGCGCCGAAGTGTATGAAATCAACCCGGAATGACTTTAAATTTTGTACACAAGTCATAAATGACATTACGGGCCTATTCCCACTTCCGGAATCGGAATCCGATCCCGATATCAAAATGTCCACTCTCGGTCAAACTTCCCAAAAATCTTTTATTTCCAACTTTCTCCAAATGACCTACGGACTTCCAAATCCACATTCGGACGCGCTCCAAAGACCAGAATCACCATAAGGAGTTATTACTAGGATCAAAATCCCAAACAAATGTCAATAACATCAAAATCCACATCAAACCAAACTTATGAAATTCATCGAATATGCCAACTTTCCACAATAAGCGCTGAAACGCTTCTGGGTTATCCAAAATATGATACGGATACACACCCAAGTCCAAAATCATTGTACGAGCCTGTAGGACCTTCAAATCCCGATTCCGAGGTCGTTTACTCAAAAGTCAAATCTTAGTCAATTTTTTCAACTTTAACTATCCAAAATTAAAGTTTTCAATCTGAATCAACTCTGAACTTCCCGGAATTCAATTCTGACCACACGTACAAGTCATAATACATGAAGTGAAGCTACTCAAGGTCTCAAACTGCCGAACGACGCGCTAGAGCTCAAAATGATCAGCTAGGTCATTACATTCTCTCTACTTAAACATATGTTCGTCCTCGAACGTGCTAAGAATTGCGCCGGAGTTGTCAAAAATCCCCGTTTAACACCTCGTGCACCTATCTGTGCCACCACAACACAGTTGAGCACATTAGCTCGAGCCAGACTGAAGATCATTCCTGCTACCTTAGCTAACAAGATTTAGAACCAAATTCCAACATTCAAAATTCTCCAGGATGCTAGATTCTAACACATGAACACAGTATCAATCACCAGACACCGAACCCAACGTGACCATGCTCCTCCGCTAAAATCACACCATGCACCACATAACTCGTTTGCCCAAGGAAAACTCCTTCCAAGTACAACAGCTGAGATTTCCACTAACCGAAGAACATAGTATACCTCATAACATATATAAGACCTGCCTCAACTCTCGCAATACTGCCACGATGGATGAGATGTGTAGAAACTCATAGCCACCTTCCGAATAACCATATTTGCTCTTTATATGACTTATATAAATTTGATCGCACTGATCCTAGGTCCAATAATCTCGTCTCACCCAGTACATGTTGCTTCGACAATAAGCCACCGCGAACACTATCTAAGATTTCATATGACGCCAACATGCTAAAACTTGAATATGACACATAAGGAAGAATGAACTCTGGAAATGAACTTTTGATCCCTCTTAACAAATAAAAGGGACAACAAATAATATGAGCCTTTCTCAGAGGTAAGAAACAAGACACGTAAAAAAAATATGAGGAATCGTGCCTAACATCTCTCTGTTGCGACGTACAACTTGACCCACACATGATACCGTTGCGGTGTGCAACCCGATCGATATAACATACTTGTGGCGACGAGCCTCCCAATCCAAACAATATACATGTGGCGGCGTGACACCCGATCCGAACAATAACGTTCAAAATAAAACAGGCATCAAGTCATAACGCTTAAACTCACGGAATGTTCGAATATCGGCCACAAACACGCCAAGTGCATAATACAAATTCTGGGGAGACAGATAGCATCGTATTTTATGAAACCCAAGAACAACTAAGGTGCAATAAATGACCTGCATCTTGAGAGCCATCCTTCTCTCACAACACCACAAACTACAGGGGATCTCAATATGTGTGCGAACAATCAAAACTGTCTCACAACCAACGTGGCATAATAGAGATTACACGGAATAGCTGACGACAGAAATAACATCCAAGGCCCGAAGACTCCTCCGTAAGAAACGCTATGCTGAAATGAGTACATCCCGTCTGGTGTAGAGCACACACCCACATTTATACCCATCAATGGACCTCAAGACGATCTTGATTATACCGTACTAGGATAGTAACCTTTCAAGGATCCACAATGACCTATCCATGACACAACAGAACAACCGTCAAATCTGGGACAACTCACACGGTCTACAGCTTAAGGAATTGAACGCCTCTTCTGCATAAAGCCTCACAATATCGATAGTACCATAATCTCCATGTTTCAATCTTTAACAGTCAAGTGATTAACATTCCACACTTATAAAAATTTCTCTGTGGAATACGCTCCCACGACCTTCTATACCAGGTAGCAAGGTCTGAGCTTACCCTGAACATCAAAATTCCCCCTATTCATCTGAGACTGTGATATCTATCAACACCGAGCCGCGACCTTGACATTCAACTTCCAGTCCCCATGTCACTACGCAATAATACACGAATGCACCATAACCCTTGAACGACTAATGGAATAAATACTTCATTGGCTAGAAACCTTTCACTTAGCTCATTTGAGAAGAACCAACGCAAAACGCAACTGAATTCTCAAACCGCAGAAATACAAACCTCAAATCGTGATCTAACCTGTCATAGCCCTTCCGGAATCCACTTACACAACAAAGTAATTTGAATCAAATACCTCCCAAATCAACCAAGTTGTGGTGGCGCTCAATCCCAAGTGTAAAACCACAAACTACATGTATAACTTCACACGCCCAAGGAACTGATTATTGCCACAATGTTGTTGATTCAACCATTACTAACCAAACCAACTTCTTCCAATATACTCTTGACTTGCCTTAAAAATAATAATAGCTCCATTTACACACTCATTCGGAGTGACCTGAATCACGAGACCACATCATCTCAACACTTATGAACCATCTCATACCCTCCCCAAGCGCACAATAACATCTCCAACTGGTACGCCCATTCTGCATGACCTTCCGCCGATTTGAAGCTATTTCTCCCTTCCCTCCAATACTGCACCAGATACCCGATGATAACATAGAATACTCCAAGTCCCTTTGATAATCCACTGGAAAAATTCGATCCCTAACCACACAACGGATCTGAAATCCTCAGGCACTGCACTTTAATTCTTAAACCCACTAGGATCGTTGTTGAGAGTCACGCACTCTGACCTGGTCCGGAATATGACCAAACTTTAACGCCCTACTAGCATATGAACACCCCCTCAAAGAAGTAACCAGACCGACTCTTTTCCTTGTACATCACATCCACACAAAGCATAAACTATGAGTCTTCCCAAAACCTGAACATGAATCGATAAGGCGAAATATAACACACATTCATCAAGTCCTTTGCTCGAGTTACCACTGATGTTTTCTGTCCTTAGTCACAATAACCAACCAATGCATCAATAACCAGAAACCGCACAAGCAACAACCATGCGATCCAGTCGTAGATGATGGGGCTCCCCTAATTAGCTTGAAGCTAAAATTACATAGCCCTGGAACCCACCAAGTTTCCTTCTTCCCCATTGATATCGACTGGGAGTCCACCAATACATTTCTGACTCGAAGTCATGTGGCATCCAAATAAAGCCCGTGGACCTAGTGTCCACCATGAACTCCCAAAATTGCTCTAACCTTTCCTCAAGGCGTGTGGCTATACTACCACAAAACCCATATTCTACTCTGCCACTCTCCCATTTTGGTTAAACCTTCTCTTTTAAGCAACTACTTGACTTCCTCTTTTCCTACCCGGCCTGCTAGTAATTGAACAACTGCGAGACACCTCCCCCGTTTCCTTCCTCATTCCTCACTACCCAAATGTTGCATCAGATCAAAATCCATCTCTGTAGCACCTGATTTAATAAATTGTTCCTAAGCCATCAACATTAGATACACCAATTCGATTTTCGAAACCATTACACTCTACTATCTCTAACAACCGCTTCTCAGGCACCATTTCACAATATCCTGGCCCGAAAGCGAATTGATGAAGATGATAACACCAGCGAACCTTAATGTGTTCAACAAGGATGATGACACCACATCACAATTAAAATCCCACCACACTCGAAAATACCCAGTCTCGTCACTCTATTAACCCAAACCTGAACATGCATAGTCCTATTGCCTTTCCTCCGCTAGAAATAAAATGTTGAATCTCTTAATCATGCACTGAGAAAAACTTCATTTCAAGTCATTCACTGCCTCGACCCATAGACAAGCACCCTACACTACACAAATACTATGCGATAACAACATTTGAACATCATAACAACCTGTGTATCCTTAAAACCATCAAAAATACAGTTGCTAAGCTGAAATGATAGAACCTTCTTCGACAAGAAGACGATAATAACATGCTCGAATGTGTAGGGAGAAACACCCTACTTCCCGTTTGTAGTACCATTGTAACTCTTCGATGCCCAATTGACACAAGTGTTGAACATCATATAAGAATGAGTAGGAAGGATATAAAGGCACAAGCCTCAAAGGAATCAAATCACACGATAAAGAATCACGAAGGGAAGTGCTTCTAACAGCCCTGTAGTCTCTCAAAGATAAGTATAGACGTCTCTGTACCGACCCGCAAGACTCTACTAGACTTTCTCATAACTCATGAGACCTAAGTGAAACTAACGCACTGATACCAAGCTATCACGATCCAAAATCCACTAATAATCGTGATGGCGCCTAACATCGCCGTCAGGAAAGCCAACAGTGAATGATTAACTTAATTACTCATTTTAGTGTTTGAAATCAAATTTCCCTGTAGTTAAATAGTATGAAATGGAATTTTACAGTGTAAATTGTGATATTTCACGAACTACAATAATGAACAACCTATAAGAACCCCCAAAACTCGGTGTCACAATTGCATGAGGTTCGACTAGGAAATATAATAATATACAACATCTGTTTGGAATACATATTAGACAGGAGAACATAAATAAACATGATGGAGACTTTGCAGGTTGCGGATCATAACATGAAATGTAGCTCACGGTAAGTCCCCGTAATAGCCATGTCTTTGCGCCCAAAAGACCACCCAACATATATGTACCCGGTAAGTATCTAGCTTAACCCCTGAGAAGTAGTGACGAGGGGTCGAATAAGACAGATACAGTAAGAAGTAAACAGATATGGGGCAGAGTAAGTAAACTAAATAAACAAGTATAAATATGTGGTACAATCCTTATCTCAACAACAAACTCAAACTCTCAATTAGCAGTTACCTTCTCATCAGATAGGTCGTCATAATTCAAATCAGGATAACTCCCAGCTACACTAGCTTTTTGACAAATAATACGCACGATTCCATAGGAGTATTTTATAGAAATGCAGAGGCGTACGACGCGATCCCACCATAATATGGTATATAACCATAGATACATCTATTATATTACCGAGGCAGATGACCCGCTCCCTTAAGAGTGTGGTACATAATCCTGTCGAGGCGAACGACCCGATCCCATCAAAGTGTGCGCACTACTGAGGGTTTAACGACACGAACCATAGATGTATATATTACACTTATGAGGTGAACGCTCTGATCCAATTAGAATAAGAACCTTTAACGGGTCCTTGACCCCACTCACGAATAAACGTATGAGTTATGAATATTAAGGAAACTTTTCAATGAAGGAGCACAACGCGGAAGAATGAGCACAATTATTCCGTGGAAAATCATGAAGTTTGTCCAATCTTTACAATAGCAAGTCTACCACTCTACACAAATCTAGACTCAAATTGTAACTTGAAGTAAAGGAATTTAATAGGCAAGACACAACTCAAATACTACAATTATAGCATGGTGTGAACCTGAGTCTACCCGGATAATAACATGAATGTAGCTACATATGGACTCTCGTCACCTCGTGCGTACATATCCCCCGCAAAAAGTAGCAAATATCAATTACAACACCTAGGAGTAGTTTCCCCATCACAGAGTTAGATAGGAGACTTACCTTGCTCCAAAGTTCCATAACTAGCTCCAAAGCCTCTCTAACAACTCAAACTGATGCTCGTCGATCCAAAAACTAGTCAAACAAGGTGCAAACAAATCAAAATATACTCTAATACCCATAATCAATCAATTTAAACCATTCCCAACCTTGCTCAAAAAGTCCATAAAGTCATCCATCGATCCCACGTGCCCGGATTCAAAAATATTTCAAAGATAAACTTTACCCATAACACCACAAACGTATTCCTAATTCCATGTCCAATTTCGTGGTAAAAGTCCAAAAATACCAATTTCTAGCTTTCTTTCAAAATCTCACAATTTCTACTAATTTCCATGGTTAACTCCGTGTAGAATCCACGTAGTTAGCTAATAATATGTGGGAATTGCTTACCTTGAAATAAATGATTAAAATCTCCCCTTGAAACTCTCCAAAAATCTCCCAAAGCAAGAGAATAACGAGCAAAATCCTTATTTAAAACAATCTGCCCAGGTTCGCATATGCGGACAAAAACTTCGCATTTGTGAATGAATAGTAAATTCCAATTAACTGTGTTCGCAATTGCGAATGAACAGTGCCTCACCAAAAAGCAGCAAACCCAAACTTCTCCGAAATGATCTGAAATCACCCCGAAACTCGTCCGGAACCTACGAGGCACAACCCATATATGAATTTCAATCATAAAACACGCTACAGACCTGATCGCACACTCAAAGCACTGAAAAGATGTGGTCTTGACCTGATATTCACCATGGTCAAACTCCAAATTTCTTAACTTTATTAGTCTCTCAACCAATGATGCAAAATACACCAAGCCCATCACGACCCCGTCAAATCATACCAACAAGTCCCAAAACTTGATACAAACTTAGTCGAGGTCTCAAATAACATCAAAGAACACCGAAAATACGAATTGCGCCTCGAATGGAATAATGAGTTATGAGATTTTCAAATTCTATAATTTGCGCCAAAGCGTATCAAATAAAATTCGGAATGACTTCAAATTTTGTACACAAGCCATGAATGATACTACTGACCTATTCCCTCTTCTAGAATCAAAATCCGACCCGGATATCAAAAAGTCCACTCCCGGTCAAACTTCTCAAAAACCTTCAATTTCCAACTTTCACCAAATGATCTCAAAATGACCTTCGGACCTCCAAATCAACATTCAGGCGCGCTCCTAAGACCAGAATCTCCATACAGAGATATTCCCAGGCTCGGAATCCCAAACGGACATCGATAACATCAAAATCCACTTCAACCCAAGCTTATGAAATTCATCCAAAATGCCAACTTTCCACAATAAGAGCCAAAATTCTCCCGGGTCATCCAAAACTCGATCCGGACATACGCCCGACTCCAAAATTATCATACGAACCTATTAGAACCTTCAAATCTTGATTCCAATGTCTATTACTCCAAATTCAAAACTTAGTCAATTTTCTAACTTTAAGCTTCCGAAATTAGAATTTTCTATCCGAATAAACTCTTATCTTCCCGGAATTCAATTCCGACCACACATACAAGTCATGATACATGAAGCGAAATACTCAAGGTCTCAAACTGCCTAACGGTGCGCTAGAGCTCAAAATGACCGATCGGGTTGTTCACGGACGCTTGCGAGAAAAGTTTTGAGGAGTTAAAGAAAATGTTGACTTTAACGCTTGTTTTGACACTATCGGAAGGAACCGGAGGGTTCGTTGTTTCTTGTGATGCTTCAGGGGTTTGTCTTAGGTGTGTGTCAATGCAGCATGGTAAAGTCATAGCCTACACATCGAGACAACTCAAGGCTCATGAGAAGAATTATCCGACCCATGATCTTGAGTTAGTTGCGGTGATATTTGCGCTAAAGAATGCCATTATTCTTATGAAGTGCGTGTTGATATTTTCACATTTCACAAGTATATGCAGTACATCTTTAAACAAAGAGAATTAAATCTTCTTCAGAGAAGGTGGCTCGAATTGCTCAAGGATTATGAAGTTGATATCCTCTATAATTTCGGTAAAGCAAATATTGTAGCCAATGCTCTCAATAGGCGTTATATGGGAAGCTTAGCTCATGTTGAAGCAGGAAAGAGAACTATGATGTAGGAAGTCCACCAATTAGCAAGTCTAGGAGTTTGACTTTTGGACTTCGAAGATGGTGGCGTCATTCTTCAGAACAGAGTTGAATCCTCCTTAGTAGCCGAAGTGAAGGAAAATCCATTCAATGAGCCCTACTTATTGCAGCTGAAGGAGGTTATTCACAAACACAAGACTAAGGCTTTATAATAATGGGGAGATGATCGTACTTTGATATACAGAGACAGACTATGCGTTCCAGACATAGATGGGCTCGGAGAGTGAATTATGTCAGAAGCCCACAATTCCATGTATTCTATTCACCCAGGTTCCACAAAGATGTATCATGATCTTAAGGAGATATATTAGTGGGACGACATGAAAATAAATGTAGCAAATTTTGTGGCTCAGTGTTCAAACTGTAAACAGGTGAAAGAAAAACACCAAAAGCCTAGTGGTTTGGCTAAGAGTATAGAAATCCCCGTTTGGAAATGGGAGATTATAAACATGGAATTCATAACAGGCTTACCTCATTGTTTTTTGAAGCATGATTCGATTTGGGTGATTGTAGACCGACTTGCCAAGTCAGCTCACTTTTTGCTAGTGAAGACCACAGATCTAGCAGAGGGCTCTGCCAAGTTGTATATCCGGGAAATTATTTGATTGCATGGGACTCCTTTGTCCATCATCTCAGATCATGGTTCTCAGCTCTCAGCAAACTTTTGGAAATCCTTTCGGAAAGGATTGGGCACAAGGGCGAAGCTCAGCATAGCTTTTCATCATCAGACAAATGGCAAGGCAGAGCACACCGATGAGACTCTTGAAGATATGTTGAGGGCGTGTGTTATCGATTTTAAAGGTAATTGGGATTATCATCTACCCTCATTGAGTTTTCTTATAATAACAGTTACCACTCTAGTATAAAGATGGCAGCCTACGAAGCTCTATATGGGTGAATCTGTAGATCGCTAATTGGTTGGTTCGAAGTTGGTGAAGTGGAGTTATTAGGACCATATTTGGTCTATCAGGCTATGGAGAAAGTCAAGTTGATTCAAGAACATTTGAAGACGACTCAGAGTCTCCAAAAGTCCTATTCAGATGTGCAGCCTAGAGACTTAGAGTTCCAAGTTGATGATTGGGTGTTTGTGAATATTTCCCCTATGAAAGGAGTTATGAGATTTGGGAAGAAGGGGAGCTTAGTCCCCGCTATAATGGTCCATATAGAATCCTGCGAAAGATCGGGCAGGTGGCTTATGAGTTAGAGTTGCCACAAGAATTAGTTATTGTACACCTAGTGTTTCATGTGTCTATGTTGAAGAAATTCATGGGAGACCCTTCTCTTGCGGTTCCTAAGGAGATTATAGGGGTTAAAGATAGCCTAACTTACAAAGAAATTCCAGTGGCTATCTTTGATTGTCAAATCCGCAAGCTTAGGACTAAGGAAATTGCTTCAGTGAAAGTGTATCGGAGGAATCAAAAGGTTGAAGTGGCTACGTGGAAGCTGAAGAGGACATGAAGTCTAGATATCCCCATCTCTTTGAAGATCAGGCGGAAAAATGTAGAAGGTAACAAACCTATCCCATTCAGACCTTATATTACAATCTCTATGTCTTTCAGTATTCAGTCAGTTTAGTAGCCATTCAGTTTAGTACCTATTTAGTTCAGTATCTCAATAAATCAGTAATCATGTATTCATTAAGTTTAGTCTGCACGTGTTCATGACATTTCACTTTTCACATGTTTCCGTCAGTCCTACTTAACGTACAAAGTTAGTCCTAGTTACAATCAGGACAATAATTCGAGGATGAATGATCCCAAGAGGGAGATAATGTAACACTTCGTAAATCTGAATTAGTTGTGGACGTATTAAATGTGTATTAGTGTGAAGTCCTATCGGGATGAGTATGGGTGCAAACCGTTGTTCTGGAATCAATACCGATAATGAGGTGCATAAAATTTGATAGAATCGACTAAGTTTATGGGAGGTACGTATTATATCCTTAGTCAATGAAAGGCCATGAAAACTCACGGCCATAGACAGTGTAAGGCCATAAAAACTCATGGCCATAGGCAGTGCACGGCCAAAAAAACTCAGTGCCCCAGACAGTGCAAGGCACTATAGTTTTGGCTCCTCTAATGGCGCCTTGCACAGTTATTTTTGCACCCCTGATGATGCCTCATGCTGATGAGGTTTGCCCGAGCTACTTTTATTTTCCTCCGCAGTTTTGGGACGTGTTCACTTATTTAAAAGCCCTACCTCTTTCCCCCACACCCCAAACACGAAAACTCACTCTCCAAAGGGAAGCTCTCAAGAACCTAACTTCCCCAAGGTCCCTCCATCATCCAAGGTAAGTGCTAACGATTGTTCTAAGTTCATTTCAATTCTCCAACACCTTACTAACATGGGTAAATCCTTCCACTCATTAGATATTTGATCGAGACATAATTGTTGAGAAAGGAAATACTAGAACTCTAATTCAAGAGGAGTTAACTTCGAAAAGGTAATGCTTCTACTCCCTAATCATTTATAACTATGAATTGATGAGCTTTTAGTAGAATACTAAATGGGTTTGATAAAGAGACCCATAAGAACTATGTTAGGGTTTTTGATTGCTGAATTATGATTGTTGTAAACATTTGGGTGATGAGAAATGACGTTAGTTACATCTATTTAGGATTGTAGTATCACCTAGAAGTAGTAGAATGAGAACTTGGTGAAGAAAAGACCAATTACTAAGGGCTATGAGGCTTTACACCCATAAGGTGTTTATAAAATTTCTAAGTTACTAAAACAAGAGAATTAGTGCATATATATATATATGTAGATTATCGTTAAAAGAGGTGAAGAACATCGTGATACACTTAAAAGGGTCCAGAGCTACGGTATGTGTGGCTAACTCTCTTTACGTTTGGGCATGTTTATGATTCTCCCTACGTCCCATTCTTTATAACTGTTACGAGTTTCCTCAGAACGTAATTATGCCTTAGTCCCATGAATAGTTATTGAACTTCTATTCTCTAGATGGCATAGTTTCATAAGCATTCAATATCCTATGGTGAGTTATGACAAATCAGTTTATTATGAATACATGTCTTAGTCTAGTTCTATCCAACATTCCAGTATCATGTAACTTATTATGGTTCAATATTTTAGTATCATATATTGCAGTATGATTCTCAGTTCCTAATTCTGAATTCCGTAATATTGAACACTTGTATTTGGGCATGAGGCTGTAGTTTATGATGTATGCATTTTTGGGCCTGAAGTCGCAGTTATGTATACGTATACTATGCCCGAGGCCACAGTATGTGCCAGTATGTGCATATATATATATATATTTCACGCCCCAGAATCGAGGGCCGAGACCGGCGCCTAACCGGATGAACCCAGTCAAGCGGACCTGGATTGCCTTTCCTGCCCAACGTATTACCCCACGTTCATACATACATTATTTCATGTGAGTTAGCCGAATTTAGGTTCAAAGTACATTTTACAACATAATTCCGTTTTTCCTCTTTTAGCATTTCAACGATTGATATCCAAACATACAAGGTACAAACATAAGTTCCTAACATGAACCACGGTTTTCGAGTACATACAGTTACTACCCAAAAATACATATATACACCCACATCATGTCTACGGATCCTCTACGAATACTAGAGATTTTACATAACTTGCCGGTGACAAGGCCCCGGCTATACCTTTACAACATAAGCAAAAGAGGGTGGTTTAATCCACACACAGCCCCGAGGAGAAGAGGGGCTCACCACAATTGCTGAGGAGATGAAGAGGAGGCACCACTAACGGTGGGCTGAACTACCTACTATGGAACCACCTACATCCATATAAAAGATGTAGCGCCCCCGGCAAAAGGGACGTTAGTACAGTGGAATAGTACTAGTATGTATGAACAAACTTTACCCCAAGTACAATCAAGCGGTACACAGATAAGAGACAGTTAATAGAATCCAACAAGCATTGCACAGAAATCGAAATAACGAAAATCAAGAGTTTCACAGATTCCCCTTTTCTTTTTCAACACGTCCATATTCAATAGTCTCATAGATTTTCATTTCAATAGTGATAATGATCACATTCCATCCTTATTACCTCGGCCACCCTTATCACCTTCTCTCACCCTTATACCTCGTCCACCCTTATTACTCCGTGTTGCGGCATGCAACCCGATCCCACCGGACAATCAACAATCACCACCAATTTAAATCACAAGGATCTTCATCATGAAAAACATAAGTTTGTATCAACCAACAATTATGTGAAGTCAAGGCACAATGATCATTACCAATCAGTAATTCATATATGGTGTTGCCACAATCAGTTAACTCAATAAAATCAGTCCATATTTACATTCATCATTCCTTTAGACCTTTGATACGGTCAACAATGCATTTAATAGCAACATTAACCAATAATTCAATCACAAATATTCTCATCATCAAGGATATTCATTCGTAACAACCAAATAACCATATGAAATCGCGGCCACAGAAATCTTTATCCAACAGTGAATCATATACAGTATGCCATCAACATAAAGCTCAATTAGTTATCCACGTTTCCTTTCCATTATTTACTACATTACATTTAGCACTTAGATAAATTCAACAATTGGATTCGTTATCATTTCTTTCGCTTGGTAGTACATCCTTTCATACCGAGGTATTCAACAATTAACGGTCTTTCCACGTGATAGAGTAAGCACAAGGAATCACCATTTTCACAACCTCACATAGCACGGTGGTATGGCAATCAGCTAGTACAATCAGAGAATAGAATCTTACATCTCAACACATTAGAACAATCAATTCACATAATCTCAAACAAAGTACACATACCATATGCTCGAACACCAACAAGAAGATTCTGCAAAGGTTAAAATTATCCATACATACCTTGTGTCGAATTTTCCCTTTTTAATTTCTATCATAAATCACCGGACCGTCAAGCAACGTCAATCTAATTCATAATGCAGCACATTCATCTTAGAATTGGGAATCATGAACACAATTCGAACTCGCTTAGGCATTTTATCGAA
>ML283289.1:0-22251 GCA_005239495.1 Nicotiana undulata
ATATATATATATATATATATATATATATATATATATATACCATCCAGAAAGAGAAAAAAGATGGCATAACAAATCAAGACAATTCAAGCTCCTCTATAGTTCCCACAGAAATACGAAACCTTCCTGGACTTCAGCTAGTTGTGGACCTATACGAAAATAGAGATGACCAAATCAGTCCCAATCAAGAAGAAATAAGTTCGGCTAGTAATAAAAAAAGTGAGCAGGAGAACCATCAACAAGAAGGAAGTATAAATGATCAAAATTCCCTCACTAGCTTAGACGATCAACAAAGTGTCAAAGAAGGGGAAGAAGTGAAACAAGGAAACAGAGTAAGAAGGAAAGGAAAATAATCAATCTTTCAGTTAGAAGGAATCAAAAAGACAACAACTCTCTTAACATTTCAGATGATTAGTGCTATATTCTGGAATATAAGGGGGGTCAGATCATAAAAGCCATTCATTGGCTTAAGAACCTCATCAACATCAACAAAACTCAATATGTGGAAATTTTTGAACAATTCATCTCTAAGGAGAAACTGGATTGTTATAGAAAATTACTGGGATTTCAACATTGCTACAGTAATGATAGAGGCCAAATTTGGTGTTTCTGGAACTCTTATAGAAATACCACAATCACCTCCTCCAATGAGAAACATATTACAATTCACTTTCACAATGTTTTCAACCAAAAAGGTATTTTCATTTATGCTATTTATGCTAAATGCAACTCCAGAGAAAGAAAAGACTTATGGCAAGCTATGGAGTTAGACAGTAATGGGATTGATGCCCCCTGGTGTGTGGGAGGGGACATTAATATCATAATGGATCCTTCTGAGAAACTTGGGGGTAACCCTATAGAATGTATAGAAGTTTGGACTTTCATTCCTGTATTAACTCTTGTGGTCTCTCTGATATTGGGTTTAATGGATCTAACTACACTTGGTGCAATAATAGAAGACCAGGGAAGAGGATCTGGAAAAGATTAGATAGAATTTTTGTGAACGATCAATGGGATCAGTTGTTTCAAAGATCTTCAGTTAGGCACTTGGCTAGGACTGGCTCCGATCACAGACCACTCCTTATGAAGAATTTGTGCATCAACAGTCATTACATTCCTTACTTCAGGTTTCTAAATTGCTGGATTGATATAGAAGGTTTCTTTGAGGTGGTTAGTGAGTCCTGGAACTCTGAAGTGTCTGGGAACCCAATGTGGATTCTTCAGAGTAAACTTAAAGCTCTGATTAAAAGACTATCTCAGTGGTCAAGGAACGAGGTAGGTGATATTAATGAAGCAGTGTCAAAATGAGAAGAGAAAATGCAGGAATTAAAAGACATTGATGTTGTAGACAACACTGACACAAGTAGAGAAGAGGTTAATAGAGCTCATGCGCAATACGCCAGATGGTTAAGTTTACAAGAGTCTATGCTTAGGCAAAAATCTCAAGTTAAGTGGTATGAAGAAGGTGATAAGAATACAAAGTACTTTCACTCAATCCTAAGAGACAAGAGAAGAAGGCAACAGGTAAACCGTATCAAAAATAACAATGGAAAGTAGATCAAGGGAGATGAAAAGATTGCCAAAAGAGCTGTTAAATACTTTCAAAACTTCTTTAATCTCCCCCCCCCTCCCCCCTACAACTAACTCTGCTCTTCTAGATTGCATTCATTTTTGTGTTACAGGTGAGGAAAACAACATGTTAAGCAAGGTGCCAGATGAAGATGAAGTAAAATAGGCAGTTTTCAATCTAAGTCCCCATAGTACAGCAGGTCCAGATGGCTTCAATGGTACCTTCTTTCAGAGCTGCTGGAACATTATCCAAAAGGATGTCAATGCCTTTGTGGTAGAATTTTTCAGAGGAAAAGGTTTGACAAAATTCTTTTCTCATACATGTTTAGCTCTAATTCCGAAAGTTGACAATCCCCCTACTTTCTCTTATTTTAGACCCATTAGTGTCACGACCCGAAATCCCACCTTCGGGCCATGAATACGTCTAACGTTGAACCCGCTAGACAAGCTAACGTTTGAACTAAATAAACTCATTAACAACTAAAATGAACCAGATAATTAAGCCAACGGTGGTCAACAATATGAGAGTCAACTAAGTTCAAATTAACATAGCAAGCTTCCAAATTAAAAACCCGTAATATAACCCAGAACTGGTGTCACATACTCACGAACTGTCTATGAGATTACTAAATACAATGGTCTGAAAATAAGTACATATGACAGTCTTTGAAACTATAGAATAAGACAGAACTGAAAGAGAAGGGTAGAAGGCGACGCCAAGGCCCACGAACGTCTGCGGGTCTACCTCGATGTCTCATGAATGGACTGATGGAATGCTCCTTCCGTCAGTGTCCACTGGGTCCGGCTGCGTAGTCTGCACAACATAAAGAAGTGTAGGTGTAGCATCAGTACAACCGACCCCATGTACTGAGTAAGTGCCGAGCCTAACCTCGGCGAAGTAGTGACGAGGCTAGGACCGACAACAATATACATACCTGTGCAATTCTATACAATAACAGGAAAATATCAACGGAAATAAACAAGTAGAAGCAGATACGGGGAGAACATGTTGGGGATAAAAGGGGCAACAGATCCTAGCGCAGTAGAACAGGGTGATAACTAAAATGTGAAAGTAAAAGCAGGAATTTAACATCTCAGAACAGGTAATGAACAACAACAGGTACGACATGTCCCCTCGTGCATAGTCTCACAATCACTCGGCACGGAATGTCCCCTCGTGCATAAATAACAACCACTCTGCACAAAATGTCCCCTTGTGCAATAAATAATAAACAATCGGCACAGAATGTCCCCTCGTGCGATAAATAATAAACAATCAGCACGGCATGTCCCCTCGTGCGATAAATAATAAATAATCAGCACGGCATGTCCCCTCGTGCGATAAATAATAAACAATCAGCACGGCATGTCCCCTCGTGCGATAAATAATAAACAATCAGCACGGCATGTCCCCTCGTGCGATAAATAATAAATAATCAGCACGGCATGTCCCCTCGTGCGATAAATAATATAGAAACAATAATATAATGTGAAACTAACAATAAGAAATCTCAAGTGTACCGAAATTCTCAATAAAATTCTATCGTCCCGGCAAGGGACTCAGCTATAACCAAACTCGCTCAGAAGTGTAATTTCAACAGTAAGAGCCTCAACTGAACAATTAATCAATAATTTCCCACGTCATGAAACAACATCAATGTATCACTTATTAGGAATCACTCGCCCATAGCCTTAGGATCATTAATATGAATTTTCTACTTGAATTCATAGCATTAAACGGACAATACGCTAATTTCTCAAGAACCCTAAATTTACTACCCAATTCTTGATTTTCCATAATTTAGTAGTAAACCCTATGAATAATTCATGCATGAAACTAGTATTAGGAAGGAATTAACTTACCTTAACAGTAGCTAGGTCGTGGTGTGTTCTTCCCAAGCTCACAAGTCTCTAATGGAGTTTTTGGTATGAAGGGAATGAAGAAATCCCGAGTTTTGCTTTTGAAAAAAACAGTCTGGCCTACAAGGGTTCCGCACCTGCGGCTCGAGGACCGCACCTACGGTCTCGCTTCTGCGAGCTGGGGCTCGCACCTGCGGAACAGGACGAGTGGGGCTGGGGTCGCACCTGCGGAGGGATTACCGCACCTGCGGTTCCGCTCCTGCGGACCTTTGTCCGCACTTGCGAGAATGGGGGACCTCACCTGGGGTCGCACCTGCGATGCTTGGGACTGCAGGAGCAGTCCGGCACTTGCGGCTGGGCAACCGCACCTGCGGTCACACCAACAACTATTTTAGCTGGTTTTTAGCCCCGTTGGGTGTCCGGGAGGCACCTGGGCCCACCCGAGCCCCCGTCCAAATAAACCAACAAGTCCTAAATCATAATACGAACTCGCTCGAGCCTTCGGAACACCCAAAACAACGCTAAATTGCAAAATCACACCCCCCCCCCAAACCACTAAAACCATAACTTAAGAAACTTCAAGTTCTTGATTTTTATAAAAATGCGCCGGACCAACCTATACAACTCGGAATGACATCAAATTTTGCAGGCAAGTTATAAATGACATAAAGGAACTATTCCCTATCTCGGAATCACATTCGGACCTCGATAACATAAAATCACGTTCCAAACCAAATTTCAAATTTAAGGAAATCCTTATTTCTATATAATTTTCTCAAAGCTTCATTAACTCTCAATTTCCCATTTTTGATCTGAAACACGTCAAATCAAGTTTGTTCCTTACCAAATTTCACAGATAACTCAAATAACACATATTGAACCTGTTCCGGGCCCGGTAACATAGGTTTCAAATCAAATTCCATTTTCAAAAGTCTTTATTATTTTCAGGAAATAATTTTCTTTAAAAATTTATTCTCTGACTTGGGACCTCGGAATTCGATTCCGGGCATACGCCCAAGTCCCATATTTTCCTACAGACCCTCCGGGACATTCAAATCACAGGTCCGAGTCCGTTTACCAAACATGTTGACCAAAGTCAACTGTATTCAATTAATTACTGCAAATTCAACTTATTATCAAATTTCTACATAAAGGCTTCCCGGCTACGCGTCCGGGCTGCGCACGCATATCGATGTGAGACTAACAGAGGCTCTCGGGACCTCAGAACATAGTTTTAGCTAAATTTACAGAGGATGACCTTTGGGTCATCACAATTAGCTTATCTAACTTTACCAACAAGATTATCTCCAAGATATTATCTTTTAGAGTTAACTATTTATTGCATAAAATAGTTTCCGAGAATCAAAGTGGCTTTGTCAAGGATAGACTCATATCCGATAATGTCTTTTTAGCCCAGGAAATAATTCATAATATTGCTCAAAAGAATTATGGGGGTAATGTTGTTATTAATTTAGATATGGCTAAAGCTTATGATAGAATGGATTGGGATTTTCTATATGCAGTGCTTAGAAAGTTTGGTTTTTCTGATAATTTGATAGACATGACTCACAAGCTAATTTCAAATGTTTGGTATTCTGTCATTATCAATGGAAAGAGACATGGCTTTTCTCAGCTTCTCAAGGGCTTAAGTAGGGAGATCCTCTTTCTCCTACTCGATTTATTATTGCAGCTGAAGTTTTAACTAGATCTTTAAACTCTTTACATAGGAATCCTGATTTTACTTCTTTTTCAATGCCTAAAAATGTCCCAAAAATCAATCACCTAACATATGCTGATGACATAATTATTTTTAGTAGTGGTACTTCAAAAACAATCAAAATGATTATGAAAGTGATTGATAATTATGAGAGAAGCTCGGGTCAGAAGGTTAATAGGGATAAGAGCTACTTCTTAACTACTCCTAATACTTCTGCTACAAGAATCAACAAGATTAGAACATGCTCTGGTTTTATGGATAAGAGTTTTCCTTTTACTTATCTTGGTTGTCATTTATATGTGGGTAGGAAGAAAATTTCTTATTATGATAGCATGATTAGTAAAATTATCAAAAGGCTTAATGGATGGCAAGGAAAAATGCTTTCCCATGGGGGTAAGGTTACCCTTATTAAGAGTGTCCTCCAATCCATCCCAGTATATACTCTGTCAGCCATGTCTCCCCCCAAGGGAGTTTTTAAGCTTATTGAGAAACATTTTGCCAATTGTTTCTGGGGCTCCTCTGAGAAACAAAAAAGATATCATTGGAGTTCTTGGAATCATCTTGCCCGTCCCTTTGAGGAAGGAGGCATTGGCATTAGGAAATTAAAAGATATCAGTAACATGTTAGCAATGAAAATATGGTGGCGAATTAGATCCATATCATCAATATGGGCTGAATTCATAAGGAATAAATATTGTGTTAGATCTCACTGTGTCTCAAAAAAGATTGCTCCAGGTAATTCCCATGCCTGGAGTCATGTTTTTAAAATGAGAGAAATTGCAGAAAATCACATTGTTTGGCAGGTAAACTCAGGATCCAGCAATTTCTGGTGGGATAACTGGTCCCTTCAGGGCCCATTGGCAAGACATCTCCCTGAAAATCCAAAATATAACAAACTTTTGGTGAATAAGTTCATCTCAGAGAATCAATGGAATGCATGCAAACTGAAAGAGCTCCGTCCAGATCATCTAGTGAACCAAATCCAAACAATTCCAATTGGTTTTCAGAACAGGGAAGATAAAAAAAATTGGGCTCCATCTGAAAAAGGTAAGTTTACAAACAAAAGTGCTTGGAACCTGGTAAGACAGACTAATCCAAAAATTAATTTTATGGACAAGATCTGGAACTCTACAATACCTTTTAAAATGTCCTTTTTAATGTGGAGATTATGGCACAGTAAGCTTCCCTTTGATGATGTTACTATTAATTTTGGAAGGCAAATGGTTTCCAGATATAACTGTTGTGCTAATCCTAAATCAAATAATATTTCTCATGTATTTGTGGAAAGCCAAAGTGGTAGTTATATTTGGAATCTGTTTGGTAATGCTCTAGGTATCCGCCATCATCCCTACACTACAAGATACATTATCAATCAATGGTGGACATCCTAATCTTCAGATGAAGTGCATAGTCTTGTTTTAAATGTAACCCATACAATTATCTGTTGGTTTCTTTTGAAAGAATTTTGTGCTTGCAAGTATGGAGAACAAAAAAAGTTCAATACATATAGACTTCAGCAGCAGGTTACTTGGACCATAGAGACGGTGATCAACAAAGCTTATCCAAATTGTGGCCTGAAGCTTCCTTAGAGATCTTTCTGTGATACTCTCAATAGACTTCGTCCTGGAAACAAAAGTGTAGTGGTTCAAGGGCTCAAGCCTGAAAGGAGTTGGGTAAAACTTAACACTGATGGGAGCTTTACTCAAAGGGATGGAAAGTCAGGTCTTGGGGGAGTGATTAGAGATGAAGAAGGCACCATTATTTTTGCTTTTTCCAGTCCTGCCTCGGCTCAGAACCATAATATAGTTGAAGCACAAGCTGCATTATATGGTATTGACTGGTGTACGCAGAATGGCTACAATAAGGTGATCCTGTAGTTGGACTCTCTCTACATTATTCAGTTAATACAAAAGGATAGCGCATCGAGTTACAACCTCAACCTTATAGTGTATAAAATCAAAGACAAAATGAGAAGCCTTACTGTGCAAATTGCTCACTGCTTTCGGGAAGCCAACCAATTGGCGGACACATTACCTAAAGAAGCACTGAATTGAAAAATGCAGCCGAGTATCAGTCAGTCCAGCAGCTCTTGCAAAATCCATATCCTTTCTTGACAAACAACAAATGCCTAGTATAAGGATCAAATACGATAAGGCGAATTTCTTTGTTAGTTAGAAGTTTTTGGTTTTCTTGTTATGAGGAGGTGCGTTAACACCGATTCCTCGTGTTTTTTGGAAGGGTTACCTCTACCCTTGTGTTGTATATTCAAACTATTCTTTGCCTAATACAACACCCCCAGCCAAGCTCGGAAAAAATTTAAAAAAAAAAAAAATTCTATCACAAACAACATGCAACCACGATATATTTTCTCACGTGGTCCAACTTTACATAGCATTTTCAATAGGAATATCAATATTGAAAACACATAAAGCCCTGATCATGATAAAGTAACAACAAATGAAATTAAGGAGCATATAACACAAGGAATATTGTATCTATTAAAGTTTGATTATTCATCTTTGTAGATTCAAACGATATCCAATCATCTTGAGCTCGACGAAAAATTATGATGCGACAATCCACATTAATCTATCAAAAACACTTGTACTTTTTTCATTCACGTGTAATTATTTACTCAAATCTTTATTTTAATAATATTGTGATTATTTTATGAAGTTATTACAACATTATTTGACATACACGTGCAACGCACGTGCAGAAAAACTAGTAAAAATAAAAGAAAGAAACAACATGTCTAAAAATAATACTTTCTTCTTCTCCTTTTGCGCGATAACATTTAACTAGGTACATAGGTTAAGACATTAGTTTGACGTAGTACTATCTAAGTTATATTAAAGGTTCTCCCATCCCGAGATTTTATACTCATACAAAGGTGGAATTCCCACAGCAAATGTCAAATTTAAGACCAATCAGCCTATGCAATGTCTCAAGTAAGATCTTTGCGAAGATCTTAAATGCCAGACTCACTCAGCTTCTGCCTAAGTTTGGTTTCTTCAAATCACATAATGGACTGAGGTAAGGGGATCCCATTTCACACTTACTGGTTGTTTTGTTCTCAGAGCTTCTCTCTGTAATGCTGAATGACTTACAAAATAGACGAAGGTACAATGGCTTCTATAACTTTGATATTGGTCATGGATACATTAACATCATATGAAGAGTATTCTGGACAGATGATTAACAAGAATAAAAGTTGTTTCATGCTTCAACCTGGGGCTTCCTCAAGGCAATCAATAGAGTGATCATTATCACTAGGATGCACTACAAATTTCCCATAAAATATTTGGGGTGCCCTCTATTTGTGGGAAGACAAAAAAATACCATATTTTTCGGACCTAATCAATAAGGTGACAAATAGAGTTAAAGGGTGGCAGACTAAACTACTATCTACAGGGGGAAGGAAATTCAATTCTTATAAGACATGTATTGCAAACAGTTCCTATTCACCTCTTAGCCACTATGAATCCACCAAAAGGTGTAGTCACACAACTTGCAAACTTTTTCTGGAGAGGCTCCGATGGAAATGATAGACATCATTGGATCTCTTGGAAAGCTTTATGTTTCCCATATTAGGAGGGAGGAGCCCACTTCATAAGACTACATGATGTCAAAGAAGCATTCACAACCAAGATTTGGTGGAACTTAAGGACTGGAGACTCATTATGGAAGGACTTCATGCTAGCAAAATACTGCAGAAGAGTGCATCCGGTGGCGTCACAATGGAGATCTGGACAATCTAATAGTTGGAAGGATTTATGTGCGATCAAACAAAAAGTGGAGAAAAACATTATCTGGCTACCTAGAGAAGGAAGATTATCTTTCTGGTATAATGACCGGACAAAGCAAGTGTTGGGTTTTTAAGCATTAATAACTTAAAATAGGGTGAATGGGAAATGGAGGGAAAAAATAAAATATTTGAGTAATATTTGAGGTTCCCTCTTTGATTGTCCCACATGGGAAGAGGAAAAGGTTTTTGATGGGTATATAAGCAATTGCTCTTCTTCTAGCTCATAAAGAGTTAAGAAGAAGGCAAGCCTCGCGCCGTCGTCGTCGCTCGGCTTCGGATTTGGTCAAATGATTGATTAATTTTTCAATTTTCCCTATTTATTGTTGAGTAAATAGCCAATTATGTCATGACATTTATTCTATGGCCGTTTTGCAAAAACAGCCATTCTGAAGAGTTGCACCTCTTCAGATTTCAGCCCAACTTTGGCTATAAATACAAGTCCATTCTCTCAAATTTTACATACTAATTTCTGAGTTCTCCTCCTTCCTTCTGAATATTTTTAACTTCAAAGAAAGCAACAGTAAGTGTGATTTGCTACCGAACTTTGTGTTCGCTGAAACATTGGGGTTTTAAGTACCACTACACCAGTGTGTAATTCGTTCTGTCCTGGGAGGAAATAATCCATAACCTTGGGTACTAGGAGGGGATTAAATTTCTTAAGGAAACACTGTGAATTCAGTGGACTCGAATTGGTTTTTTTTCATTTCGTTTACATTTCTGTTTATGTTATTTTATTTTCTCCAGAATTTTTTAAAAATTTTCTAGGTCTAACCGTAGGTTGACTTTTCGGCTACCGAGTTTGTAAGTTTGATTTTGAGACTTGGTATAAGTCTGTTTTTCTATTTGAAACTTATCTGCAAAATTTAGTGCAAATCGGAGTTGGTTTGATAGGATTCAAACGCTCGATTGTGATTTTGGAAGTTCTTGAGTTATCTTTGAACTTTTATGCATTTTGACATCCGATTCGTAGTTTTAGGTATTATTTTGGTGTTTTGATCACGCGAGCTAGTTCGTATGTTGTTATTACACTTGTGTTCATATTTGGTTTAGAGACCAAGGGGTTCGAGTGAGTTTCGGATATGCTAAATACCATTTTGCACTTTGAAAGTTGCTGGTTTCCAATTGTTGTTGGTGTCTGATGTCTTGTGCTTCGCGATCGCGGAGCTACTCTCATGATCGCGAAGGGGAAGTTGAGCTGGGGGAGGAACTTGTTCTTCGCGAACGCGGGGACAGGGTCGCAAACGCGAAGCAGCGGGAGGCTTACCATTCGCAAATGCGGGCTTCCTCTCGCGAATGCGAAATGATAATAGGGTCTGGGAGGAGGCAGTCTAATACTTTATGCAAATGCAAGCATTGGCTCGTGAACGTGATGGCTAGCGGGGTGAAGCCTTCGCGAACGCGAAGGGCGTATCGCAAATGCGTAGACCATTTGTGTCACGACCCAAATTCTCAACCTTAGGGATCGTGATGG
Organism: Nicotiana undulata; assembly: GCA_005239495.1. NCBI lineage: Eukaryota > Viridiplantae > Streptophyta > Magnoliopsida > Solanales > Solanaceae > Nicotiana > Nicotiana undulata. Next base: position 10,423 of record ML283289.1, read on the forward strand.
CGCCTAACACCACACTTGCTAGGCAAGACAATGTTAGAATTCGATTAACTACTTTGCATTTATTTTTCATTTTGTCCTAATAAAATAATCTAAAGTAAACTGAATCTATTGGTTTTCGATGAATAATTTCAAAGATAAAATAAAAAATAATTAAATAAAATGAACCACGAACTAATTATATAAATAACTCTAAGTGTCATGACCCAAATACTAATTCAAGTCGCGATGGCGCCCAACAACGGGGTTAGGCAAGCCGATATAACCTTCACTAAGTGATACCCTTCCCATTCGATCAAACAAATCAATAATTACCAGTTTAAAACAACTAACATTATACTAGCCTTGAGTGAAGGTAAAATCGTAGTAAATACAAGGCCGAAATAAAACATATGTATAGATATACAACCCAAAACCCAAAATATATACCGCGTGTGTGCCAGGAACTAGTGTCACGAGTGTCACGGGCAACTACTGAATATACAATGACTACAATATATACAGGGTCTCAGTCTGAATGAAATAGACAGAGAGTATAACAAAAGGAACTCCAGGGTGCTTCTAGGAAATCGCTAGGAAAGCGGCTCACCGTGAAGTATGACCACGCTATCAATATCTAGCACCGGCCTGAAAATCAGATGGACCAGCCTCCAGACCTGTACAGTCAAGTACAGAAAAGGAAAGAAAGTGCAGCATGAGTACATATATATAAATATGTACCCAGTGAGTATCCCGTCTAAACTCGGAGAAGTAGTGACGAGAGGTCGACTAGATACTCACTAAGGTCCAGCAACATAATATAGAATGAGATAAGACTAAAGAAATAGGCATGCAAAACAGTAAACAGCAAGTATATGAACACATAATGTAACACAAGTAAATACATCAAGTACCAATTCCTCTTATTCAACAATACCTTTCCAATACTGTCATATGTGATCCAGACTCAAGTGTACATATACCGACACAGACAAGACAACCGGCCGGAGTCATAAGGTAGGTCATAAGGACTGAGGTCATAAGCTCCCCACGATCGCGAATCATACCTGTGACTCGTGTGCTGACTCGATAGTAATAAGCTCCCCACGATCGCGCATCATGCCTGCGACTCGTGTGCTGACTCGATAGTAATAGTATTCACATGTAGGTACCTACGGGTACCGACTCGACCTTGAACTCGACAGGATTGTGTCAATATCATATCACTAGTAGCCAATTAGGATTTACATCATCATATTTTTACCTCTCCCATGTCATTTCAACAATAAATACGATTTATAATACATACAATGGTTCAAATAAGGCATGAAATGGCATGCTCGTGGGTCCTACGGCTACCCGACATAGCAATATAGTCTCCACGTACGGACTCTCATCACTTGGTACGTACGCGGCCCCCNTCCTCGACGGCTCGCAACTAACCGAACATGGTATAATTGAATTAATTTAGGTTCCAAGAAGAAGAACTAACAAGAAATCCTAAAATTAAGCATTCTTGACCATTTCCAGAATTTTCGACCCCGGGCCCACATGTTTGGATTTCGAAAATTCTTGAAGGAATCACCTACCCGAAGTCTAAGGATCGAAGTTATGTGATTTATACAAGGATTCATAGCCTCAAATGAATAATGCACCAATTTATTCAAAGCCCTAGAATTTCTATCCAAAATTTATGATTTTTAATTCTTTAGGAATTAAACGCGTTGAATTATATGCTTAATAGTGAAAAATAGAAGAGAATTACTTACCTCTACAGTGGGTGGTCGTGGGAGGTGTTGCTCAAACTTGGATGCTCTATAATGGAGGTTGATGGTGGACGAAAATGAAGAAAACCCGTATTTTTTACATTTAAAGGGGCTGGCAACAGTGATTTCCGCACCTGCGACCTTGGGACCGCAGGTACATCTCGTACCTGCGAGAATATCATCGCCCCTGTGGAAAAGGGCCTGGATCCCTGGGCATCGCACCTGCGGAGAAGGAGTCCGCACCAGTAGTCCCGCTCCTGCGAAAGAAGGGTCGCACCTGCGATGGGGGTCGCGCCTGCGAAGGCTGGACCGCAGGTGCGGTCACACCAGAAGTAGCTGCACCAGCAATGGTTTTTTGCTGGTTTTTGGCCTCGAGTGGGGTCCGAAAGGCACTTGGGCCCACCTGAGCCCCCGTCAAAACATACCAACAGGTACCAAATCATTATACGGACTTGCTCGAGCCTACGGAACACTCATAACATCGCTAAAACTCAAAATCACCCTCCAAAACCCCTGAAATCATAACTTAATAACTTTGAAATTTCTAGAATTCATTTCATTGCACCGAACGGGTCTATACTACTCGGAATGACCTCAAATTTTGCAGACAAGTCATAAATGACTATACGGAACTATTCTCGGTCCCGGAATTCCTTTCGGACCTCGATAGAATAAAGTCCCGTTTCAAGCTAAATTCCAAACTTAAGGAAATCATGATTTCCATTTCGGGCGCCGAAATGCTCCCGGGTCATCAGAAACCCGAGACGAACATACGCCTAAGTCCCAAATCATCATACGGAGCTACTGGAGCTGTCAGAACTCGATTCCGAGGTCGTTTGCTCAAAATGTTGACCGAAGTCCCGAACCAAGTGTTATTAAACCACTCAAATCATTTCCAAATCCCGAACCACCCGCTCCCCCAAGTCATAAAGCACGAGTAGCCGCTATGGAAGGTTTCATTTAAGGGAACGGGGTCGTAATACGCATAACGACCGATTGGGTCGTCACATTCTCCCCCTCTTAAACAAACGTTCGTCCTCAAACGGGTCTAGAATTGTACCTGAAGTGTCAAAAAGCTGCGGATATCTGCTCCGCATGTCCTCCTCGGACTCCCTAGTCGCCTCCTCGGCTGGCTGGCCCCTCCACTGAACCTTAACCGCAGAAACTATCTTGGACCTAAACTGGTGGTCTTGTCTATCAATAATGGCCACTGGCTCCTCCTCGTAACTCAATTGCTCGTCCAACTGAATAGTGCTATAATCAATCACGTGAGAGAAGTCGGCGTGATACGTCCGAAGCATGGATATGTGGAAAACTGGATGAACACCTGATAAGGCTGGAGGTAAAGCAAGCTCATAAGCAACCTCTCCGACCCGCTTCAACACCTTGAAAGGACCAATAAACTTGGGTCTTAGCTTGCCTTTTTTTCCCGAATCTCATGACGCCCTTCATCGGCGAAACCTTCAGCATGACCTTGTCTCCCTCCATGAATGTTATATTATGCGCCCGCTGATCCGCATAGCTCTTCTGCCTAGATTGAGCTGTGCGAAGCCTCTTCTGAATCACCTTCACTCTCTCCAAGGCATCTCTCACAAGATCTGTGCTATATAATTTGGCCTCGCCAGGATCAAACCACCCAATGGGAGAACGACATCGCCGACCATATAGAGCCTCAAATGGAGCCATATCGATGCTGGACTGATAGCTATTATTGTACGCAAACTCCGCCAAAGGCAAGAACTGGTCCCACTGACCTCAAAAATCAATCACACAGGACCTGAGAATATCCTCTAATATCAGAACCGTACGCTCTGACTGGCCATCAGTCTGAGGATGAAATGGTGAATTGAGGTCTATCTTAGTGCCCATCTCACTGTGCAAAGCTCTCCAGAAGTGTGAGGTGAACTGAGGACCTCGATCTGAGATGATAGACACTGGTACACCATGCAGTCGGACAATCTCTCTCATGAAAATCTGAGCCAGCCTCTCTGAAGTATAAGTAGTAGCCACAGGAATGAAATGCGGTGATTTGGTTAGTCTATCCACAATTACCCAAACCGCGTCAACCTTCCGCAATGTCCGAGGCAACCTAACTACAAAGTCCATGGTGATGCGCTCCCACTTCCACTCCGGAATGGGCATCTGCTGAAGTAGGCCCCCTGGCCTCTGATGCTCGCACTTGACCTGCTGACAATTAAGGCACCGAGCTACATACTGCACAATATCTTTCTTCATCCGCCTCCACCAGTAATGTTGCCTCATATCACGGTACATCTTCGTCGCCCCTAGATGAATAGAATACCTCGAACTGTGCGCCTCTGCTAGAATCCTCTCCCTCAGGCCATCAATATCAGGAACACACAATCTGCCCTAGAGTCTCAGAACACCATCCTCGCCCAAGGTAACATCCTTGGCCCTACCCTGGACCAGGGTATCTTGAAGTTGTTCCAAACACGGGTCATCAAACTGTCGAGACTTGATCTCTCCCAATAACGAAGACTGAGAAACCACATGAGCTAGAACTCGACGAGGCTCAGAAAGATCCAATCTCACCAGGCGATTGGCCAAGGACTGAATGTCCAAGGATAGAGGTATCTCCTCCGCTGCAATGTAATCTAAACTGCCCATACTCGCTGCTCTCCTGCTCAAAGCATCTGCCACTACATTTGCCTTGCCCGGGTGATACAGAATAGTAAGATCATAGTCTTTTAACAACTCAAGCCATCTTCGCTGCCTCAGATTAAGGTTCTTCTACTTAAATAAATGCTGCAAACTGCGATGGTCAGTGTAGACCTCACAAGACACGCCATATAAGTAGTGTCGCCAAATCTTCAAAGCATGAACAATCGTTGCCAACTCCAAGTCGTGTACAGGATAGTTCTTCTCATTAACCTTCAGCTGGCGCGAAGCATAAGTAATAACTATGCCATCCTGCATCAACACACACCCTAACCCGACGCGTGAAGCATCGCAATATACAATATACGACCCCGACTCAGAAGGCAATGATAGAACTGGAGCTGAGGTCAATGCTGACTTGAGCTTCTGAAAGCTCGCCTCACAGTCGTCGGACCATCGAAACGGGGCATTCTTCTAAGTCAATATGGTCATTGGGGCTGCAATAGAAGAAAACCCCTCCACGAACCGACGGTAATAGCCTGCTATGCCCAAGAAACTTCTGATCTCTATAGCTGAAGTAGGACGCGGCCAACTCTGAACTGCCTCAATATTTTGTGGATCAACCTTGATACCCTCACCAGATACCACATGCCCCAAAAATGCCACGGAATCTAACCAGAACTCGCACTTGGAGAACTTAGCATACAGCTTCTGCTCTCGCAAGGTTTGAAGCACAATTCTCAGATGCTGCTCATGCTCACCCAGACTCCGCGAGTAGATCAATATATAATCAATGAAAACAATAACGCAAGAGTAAATATACGGCCTGAATACATTATTCATCAAATCCATGAATGTTGCTGGGGAATTAGTCAAGCCAAAGGACATCACTAGAAACTCATAGTGACCATATCTGGTGCGGAATGCAGTCTTCGGAATGTCTGAAGCCTGAATCCTCAACTGGTGATAGCCTGACCTCAGATCAATCTTAGAGAACACACAAGCACCTTGTAGATGATCAAACAAATCATCAATGCGTGGTAGAGGGTTTATTCTTGATGGTCCTTTATTCAACTGGCGGTAATCAATGCACATCCGCATGGACCCATCCTTCTTCTTCACAAATAAGACCGGAACAGCCCACGGCGACACACTTGGCCTGATGAATCCCTTGGCCAATAACTCCTCAAGCTTCTCCTTCAACTCTTTTATCTCATTAGGAGCCATACGATAAGAGGGAATGGAAATAGGCTGAGTATCTAGATCCAAAGCAATACAGAAGTCAATATCTCGATCTGGAGGCATGCCTGGAAGATCTGCAGGAAACACATCTGGAAACTCCCGTACAACCGGTACTGAATCAATGGTAGGAGACTCGGCAGTGGTGTCCCGCACATAAGCAAGGTAAGCCAAACAACCCTTCTCGACCATATGCCGAGCCTTTATGAAGGAAATGACCCGGCTGGAGGCACTAACTGAAGAACCTCTCCCCTTCAATCTCGGCGACTCAGGCATGGCTAACGTAACTGTCTTGGCATGGCAATCAACCACAGCATGATAAGGAGATAGCCAATCCATGCCCAAAATAACCTCGAAATCAACCATATCAAGCAATAACAGGTCGGCCCTGGTCTCAAGCCCACAAAAAGCAATCACACAAGCTCGGTAGACCCGGTCTACCACTACAGAATCGCCCACAGGAGTGGACACATACAAAGGAGAACCCAAGGGCTCACAAGCAACATCCAGAGAATGGGAAAATAATGCTGAGATATATGAATATGTAGACCGTGGATCAAATAGCACTGAAGCCTCTCTACCACAAACTGAAATAATACTTGTAATCACAGCGTCTGAGGCCACTGCGTCTGCCCTGGCCGGAATAACATAGAACCTGGCTGTAGCACCTGATGACTGAGCTCCCCAAGAAGAGCTGGAGCTGAATGACCCCCTCCTGACTGGCCTCCCCCTCTAGGACGGCCCCTGCAAATCTGACCTCCACCCCTAGGTGGTCGAACTGCTGGTGCGGGACCCATAGGCTGGTGACTCTGCTGAACGGCCTTGCTCCTAAAGCGGGGGCAATCCCTCTTCAAGTGGCCTAAGTCCCCACACTCGTAACATCTCAGATGTGACATATCCTGCTGGCCTGAAGAGTAAGAGTCCCGAATGGCTGGAGTACGATGAGAATCATCTGTCACAGCACTGAAATAGGAACCGGAGGATCTATGATAGCTGTAGTAACCACTGGATGGACAGTGAATGGCTGGAGGACGGTAGGAGCGCTCTGGCATGGCACTGAACTGAGCCCTCACTGAGACACCTCTGGGAGGAAATGGAGGTGCTGAATATGAAGGCCTACTGAACTGACCTATGCCCCTAGCTGGAGCACCCCTGAAGTTACCTATGAATCTGGCCCTCTAATCCTGCTGAATCTGCTGACCTGACTGACCCTGCTCCCTGCTCCTCGTACGGTAACCCTCGATGTGTCGAGCTATCTCGACTACCAGCTTGAATGGGGTACCCATCTCTACCTCTCTAGCCATGGAGGTCTGATACCTGGATGTAAGCCTGCCACAAACCGTCGCACCCTCTCAGCATCAGTGGGCAATATCATAAGGGCATGGCGGGATAACTCTGAAAACATCGCCTCATAGTCAGTCACGGACATCTGTCCCTGCTCTAACCTCTCAAACAGACCCCGAAGGTCCTCCCTCTCAGACGGTGGAAGGTATTTGTCCAGAATTAGCTGTGTAAACTGCTCCCAAGCAATCGGTGGAGAACCTGCTGGCCTACTGAGCACATAAGACTGCCACCATCTGCGAGCTCTGCCCTCTAACTGGAAAGTGGTGAAATCTACCCCGTGTGACTCCAATATCCTCATATTGTGCAGTTTGTCCCTGCACATGTCGATGAAATCCTGGGCATCCTCACCTTGCTCGCCCCTGAAGCCTGGAGGACGAAGTCTAGTCCATCTGTCTAGTAACTTCTGTTGGTCGCCCTCTGCAATGGGCCTGGGCTCTGGCTGTGCTACTATAGGCTGAACTCTAATCACGGGCAGTGTACCCGGAATAGGATGTGTTGCTGCCGGTCTTGTGGCCTGAGCGGTAGGGGTCTGAACTCCCCCTCATGCCTGAGAAGTAGCAGGATCTGATGGAAGTACCCCTGCCTGAGACATAGTGTCCATAAACCTCAACATGCGGCCCATAACCTCCTGGAAGCCTAGCGCCGTCATAAAGTCTGCTGGAGCAGGATCAACTGGAGGCAACTCATCCTGCTCCTCAATAATAGGATCCCCAGGTGGTGCAACTGGTACGGCTCTGGGACGTCCTCGTCCTCTAACTCGGGAAGGTGCCCTACCCCTGCCCCCACCACGGCCTCGAGTGGCGGGGGTAGCGGCCTCTCCCGGATCAGGTACATGAGAAGCACGCGTCCTCACCATTTGTGAGAGAATAGAAGATCAAGTTTGAGTACATCATTGATTGCACGATAGGATATGAACAAAAGGAGTTTCTTAACACCCTATAGCCTCCTGAAGATAAGTACAGACGTCTCCGTACCGATCCGCAAGACTCTACTGGGTCTTCCCGTGACTCGTGATACTACGTGAACCTGGCCCTGATACCACGTTGTCACGACCCAAATCCTAATTCAAGTCGCGATGGTGCCCAACAGCGGGGTTAGGCAAGCCGATATAACCTTCACTAAGTGATACCCTTCCCATTCGATCAAACAAATCAATAATTACCAGTTTAAAACAACTAACATGATACTAGCCTTGAGTGAAGGTAAAATCGTAGTAAATACAAGGCCGAAATAAAACATATGCATAGATATACAACCCAAAACCCAAAATATATACCGCGTGTGTTCCAGGAACTAGTGTCACGAGTGTCACGGGCAACTACTGAATATACAATGACTACAATATATACAGGGTATCAGTCTAAATGAAATAGACAGAGAGTATAACAAAAGGAACTCCAGGGTGCTTCTAGGAAGTCGCCAGGAAAGCTGCTCACCGTGAAGTATTACCACGCTATCAATATCTAGCACCGGCCTGAAAATCAGGTGGACCAGCCTCCGGACCTGTACAGTCAAGTACAGAAAAGGAAAGAAAGTGCAGCATGAGTACATATATATAAATATGTACCCAGTGAGTATCCCGTCTAAACTCGAAGAAGTAGTGACGAGAGGTCGACTAGATACTCACTAAGGTCCAGCAACATAATATAGAATGAGATAAGGCTAAAGCAATAGGCATGCGAAACAGTAAACAACAAGTATATGAACACATAATGTAACACAAGTAAGAACACCAAGTACCAATTCCTCTTATTCAACAATACCTTGCCAATACTGTCATATGTGATCCAACTCAAGTGTACATATACCGACACGGACAAGACAACCGGCCGGAGTCATAAGGTAGGTCATAAGGACTGAGGTCATAAGCTCCCCACGATCGCGAATCATACCTGCGACTCGTGTGCTGACTCGATAGTAATAAGCTCCCCACGATCGCGCATCATGCCTGCGACTCGTGTGCTGACTCGATAGTAATAAGCTCCCCACAATCGCGCATCATGCCTGTGACTTGTGTGCTGACTCGATACTAATAGTATTCACATGTAGGTACCTACGGGTACCGACTCGACCGTGAACTCGACAGGATTGTGTCAATATCATATCACTGGTAGCCAATTAGGATTTACATCATCATATTTTTACCTCTCCCATGTCATTTCAACAATAAACACGATTTATAATACATACAATGGTTCAAATAAGGCATGAAATGGCATGCTCCTGGGTCCTACGGCTACCCGACATAGCAATATAGTCCCCACGTACGGACTCTAGTCACTTGGTACGTACGCGACCCCCCTCAACATGTACACATAGAAAACAAGGAACCTACGGGGACATTTCCCCCTTACAAGTTTGGAAAGGAGACTCACCTCGTGACGATGTCACCCCTCGGATCAAGGATGCGCCCGAATCTCCGAAATTCACCCTAAACGGCTCGCAACTAAGAAAACATGGTATAATTTAATTAATTTAGGTTCCAAGAAGAAGAATTAACAAGAAATCCTAAAATTAAGCATTCTTGACCATTTTCAAAATTATTGACCTCGGGCCCACATGTTTCGATTTCGAAAATTCTTGAAGGAATCACCTTCCTGAAGTCTAAATATCGAAGTTATGTGATTTATACAAGGATTCATAGCCTCAAATGAATAATTCACCAATTTATTCAAAGCCCTAGAGTTTCTATCCAAATTTTATGATTTTTTATTCTTTAGGAATTAAACCCGTTGAATTCTATGCATAATGGTGAAAAATAGAAGAGAATTACTTACCTCTACAGTGGGTGGTCGTGGGAGGTGTTGCTCAAACTTGGATGCTCTCTAATGGAGGGTGATGGTGGATGAAAATAAAGAAAACCCGTATTTTGGACATTTAAAGGGGCTGGCAATAGTGATTTCCGTACCTGCGGCCTTGGGACCGAAGGTGCGGTCTCGTACCTGCGAGAATATAATCGCCCGTGCGTAAAAGGGCTTGGGACCCTGGGCATCGCACCTGCAGAGAAGGAGTCTGCACCAGCGGTCCCGCTCCTGCGGAAGAAGGGTCGCGCCTGCGATGGGGGTCGCACCTGCGAAGGCTGGACCGCAGGTGCGAACTTGCACCTGCGATTGAGAGACCGCAGGTGCGGTCACACCAGAAGTAGCTGCACCAGCAATGGTTTTTTGCTGGTTTTTGGCCTCGAGCGGGGTTCGGGAGGCACCTGGGCCCACCCGAGACCCCGTTAAAACATACCAATAGGTCCCAAATCATTATACGGACTTGCTCGAGCCTACGGAACACTCATAACATCGCTAAAACTCAAAATCACCCTCCAACACCCCTGAAATCATAACTTAATTACTTTGAAATTTCTAGAATTCATTTCATTGTGCTGAACGGGTCTATACTACTCGGAATAACCTCAAATTTTGCAGACAAGTCATAAATGACTATACGGAACTATTCCCGGTACCGGAATTCCATACGGACCTCGATAGCATAAAGTCCCGTTTCAAGCCAAATTCCAAACTTAGGAAAATCCTGATTTCCATTTCAGGCGCCGAAATGCTCCTGGGTCGTCAGAAACCCGAGCCAAACATACGCCCAAGTCCAAAATAATCATACGGAGCTACTAGAGCTGTCAGAACTCGATTCCGAGGTTGCTTGCTCAAAATATTGACCGAAGTCAAACTTGGCCAAATAGGCCAACCTTAAGGAACCAAGTGTTCCTAAACCACTCAAATCATTTCCAAATCCCGAACCACCCGCTCCCGCAAGTCATAAAGAACGAGTAGCCACTATGGAAGGTTTCATTTAAGGGAATGGGGTCGTAATACGCAAAACGACCGGCTGGGTCGTCACACTAAGACTACCCAGGGTCTGGTTTCACAATTCACAAACTACTAAAGAATACTAAAAGTACTGGGCTGAAAGAAATAGTATAATTGTTCCGAATATAATAAAACAGTGTTTATAAAATAGGAGAAGACTCTCGGGATCTGCGTGCTGGCAGATATACCTCGTGTCTCCAAATAAATGGATGGCTACTCTGAAAATCTCTACTGCTGGCTAGTACCTCGATCTGCACAAAAGAATGCAGAGTGTAGTATCAGTACAACCGACCCTATATACTGAGTAAGTGCCGAGCCTAAACTCGACGAAGTAGTGACGAGGCTACGGCGGGCATTAACAATATAACTTGTGAAAATAATATATGAAGCAAGAAGGAAATCTAAAACAAATAAAAAAATACTGCAACAACAACAAAAATAACTCAGTCGCCTTTTCCAGGTCTCAGCTATAACCAATTCTCAATAATTTTCAAATTTTCAAACTTTAACTTTAAATAAAAGTAGTGCCAAAAATATGAAGAATAGTAAAATAAAACATTAAGCTTTTCAAATCTTTGTTTTCTTTGAAATTCAGTAAAAATATAAGTGTCCTCCCTTATTGCTCCTTATTGCGGCATGCAACCCGCTCCCACCTGTCCACCCTTAGTCCTCCTCCCTAAATATATCACCCTTATTACTCATGTTGCGGCGTGCTACCCGATCCCACCTGTCCACCCTTATCACTCCTTGTTGTGGCTTGCAACCCGCTCCCACCAGACATATCAGATCAATTTATTTATAAAAAGGATTTTCACAATTTAAGTCAAAGCCTTTCACAATATTTATGTCTCAATAATTGTAAACAGAACAAGTTTCACTTTAAATAACAGTAAGAGAAGAGTATGAAATAATGACAATAAAATAATGAGTATTCCAGCCTTTAATTTATAAACAGTAAAACATGAATATCCTTCCTTATCTCTCCTTGTTGCGGCGTGCAACCCGCTCTCACCTGTCCACCCTTATTGCTCCTCCCTATATATATATATATATATATATATATATATATATAT
>ML283289.1:22399-34602 GCA_005239495.1 Nicotiana undulata
CCCTTATTGCTCCTCCATATATATATATATATATATCACCCTTATTGCTCATGTTGCGGCGTGCAACCCGATCCCACATGTCTACCCTTATCACTCCTTGTTGCGGCGTGCAACCCGCTCTCACCAGACAAATCACATTTCATCTCCTTATTTATAATAAAGTTTCACAAATCAGATTCCAAACCTTTCACAATGGTTAAATCTCAATTATCATAATCAGAAAATTGTACAATTCAGAAACTTCACCAATTATCACTACACAACGAAACCAACCGAAATATATAATGTAACACCGACAACCAGCTCAATCTTTATGTATCATAACAAAACCAAGGGAACAACCAACACTTCCAAAATACTTGAAACAATACTTTACAATAAGTTAACGAATCCAAATAGACATGTAAACATCAATGATCATAAAACAATTAAGCCATGAAGGAAATAATTGAAAATGGGGAAGGGATCATGTTTAACGGTCAATTTGGTGGTGCATAGATACTCGTCACTTCACCTATACACCACACACATGCAATTCACATAGCAAACAAGTGGGGATTCCTATTCCCGCAAGTCAAGGTTAAACCAAGCACTTACCTTAATCTCACAAGAAAATCATTGCTCTATCACAACTATTCCTTTAGAATTTGCCTCTAACCCGATCGAATCTAATCACAATTGGTTAAATATCATCAACTATTTCTTAAAGGAATTAACTTTAATGAAAAACTATGGTTTTCCTACGTTTTCTTATCAAAATACAAAAATCGACCCTGGTCCCGCTTGGTCTAAACTCGAGGTTCGAACCAAAACCCGTTTACCCATTCCCCCTGAGCCCGGATATACAATTGGTATTGGAATATGGCCTCAATTCGAGGTCCAATTCCCTAAATTTTGAAATTCCTAAGTTCTACCCAAAAACCCAATTTTTACCATGAAAACTCTAAAATTTTCGTTGTAATCTTGTTAAAAGTTGTTAGGATTTGAAATGTATTAGTTGGAAATCAGTTACCAATGATTTGGAGAAGTTTGGGTCTTTGGAAGATCGCCTATGGAGGTTTAGGGTTTGAGAAAATTAAAAAATAGGTGAAAATCCCGTCTAAAATCTCACTTAACAGGCTGCAGATGTCGCATTTGCGACCCAGGGTTCGCATTTGCAACCCTCGCAAAAGCGAAGAAACCCTTTGCAATTGAACAAGGAAAGTCTGGGAAAAAGTCGCATTTGCGTCAAAAAGTTCGCATTTGCGAAATGGGCACACCAGAAACTAACATTGTTTTCCCGACACGGAAATGAGCATAACTTCCTCATACGATGTCCAAATTCGATGATTCTTTTTCCTATGGCTCCGTAATTACGATACGTATCTAATGGTTTAATAAAAAATAAATTTGGAGATTATTTGATTAATATAGTATCATTTATGCTTGAAGAAACAATGATGAAGCATCAAAAACAAGCACAACATAGCCTAAACTTATCCGAAACTCACCCAAGCCCTCGGGGCTCCAAACCAAACATGCACGCAAGTCTAAGAATATCATACGGACTTACTCATTCGATCAAATCATCAAAATAACATCAAAAACTACGAATTTAACCTCAAAACGCATGATTTTCTCAAGAACACTCAAATTTTTTAACTTTTCAACCGGACGTCCAAATCACAACAAATCAATTCCGATTCTCACCAAATTTTACATATAGGACTTAAATATCATAAACACCTTGTACCAGACTCCGGAACCAAAATACGGGTCCGATACCAACGAGTTCAAGTATTAATTCATTTCTTTATTTCCCTTCAAAACCAGCTTCTTCAAAAATTGTTTTCTAATGCTAGGGACCTCGGAATTCAATTTCGGGCATACACCCAGGTCCCATATTTTACTGCGGACCTCTTGAGATCATTGGAATACAGATCCGGGTCTGTTTACTCAAAATATTGACCAAATTTAACTAAAACCAAATTTTAACTCCAAAATTTTCTATTTCACATAAAAGCTTTTTGATTTCACGTCCGGACTGCGCACGCAAATCAATGTAAATAAAATAGTCTTTTTATGGCTAATAAGCCTAGAATTGGGTCTAAATTATTAAAATAACCCTTTGGGTCATCATATTAATTTGGGCCGTTGTGCTTCGCGAACGCATCAGGTGCTTCGCGAACGCATCAAGTGCTTCGTGAATGCATCATGTGCTTCACGAATGCATCAGGTGCTTCGCGAATGCGAAGAGAACTTGATGCTCAAGGTATTAGGCATTTCAAAAGTCAGGATTTTTATTATCTTTCGCCATTTTCAAGTTTGAGCTAGGTCTAGAGGAGATTTTGAAGAGGTTTTTCATCCCAACTTTATTGGTTAGTGGATTTTAACTTGTTTTATCACACTCTCATAAATACTCATTGATTTTAACCTTTAATTTAAGCTTTTTCATAGTAGAAATTAGGGGTTTACTTATAAATTTGTGATTTTTGAAAAATTAAGATTTAGACCTCAAATTGAGGTCAGATTTTGATACTAATTGCATAATCGGGCTCGGAGGTGAATGGATAATTGGGTCTTGGTCCGAACTTCGGGTTTTTTACCAAGCGAGCCCGGGGTTGACTTTTTTCAAAATCATTAAAGATTTAATCTTTTTCACTCATAGGTAGTTTCTAAAGCCTATTTTGAATTATTTGGACTATATTTGACTAGAATTGATTGGTTTGGAGGTTAATCCTAAAGGAAAAGCCACCGTTGTGCCTTGATTTGGCTGAGGAGCGAGGTAAGTATCGTGGTTAACTTTGACTCGAGGGATTAGGATTTTTGGCCTATTTGCTACATGTATTATGTGTGCGCATGACGTTTATGTAAAGTGACTAGTACATATGCGTTGTAATTGGGTTAAAGCAAGCGGGTAGAAATTATTTCTTTATTCTAACTTGTTTCATTGACAATGTTTTCCATGATTAGGTTAGATTATCACTTCTTTAATTATCTGCCTCATATTTATTATTTATTTTAATGGAAATTCTGAAAGTGGAGTTTGTTATCATGGTACAAAAAAATTTAAGTGAAATTGTTTTTCGCCTTGCATTGCTAATTCATATTAGTATTGTTGCTTGGTGAGGAAGAGTGAAAAGCACGAAAGGCATTGTCGTACCTTGTTTGCATTCACTATCATTTAACGAGAGATTGGGAGGATTAAGCACAAAGGGTGATGTCATGCCATTATTATTATCATTTATCACATCATGTAAGAAAGAGAGTAAAAGCACGAAGGGTGATGTCGTGCCATTTTATTTATGATATTACGTGGTGAGGACGGGAGGAAAAGCGCGAAGTTTATGTCGTGCCATTTTTATTTTAATGCCTTATTTGATTTCCGGATTGGTCATTAACTTAGTTACGTTGTTTCTTATTTCGGAAGATGTTAGTTGATGATTTCGTACTTGTCATTCCTATGATGTTTTCCCTTTCACATGTACCCCCCCCCCCCCCCCCCCCCCCCCCACCGCATTNAATCAGAGTGTATGTAAAGACATATGTCATATTGTCATGTATAAAGTTTTACGAAGAAGATATATCTGTTTCTAGCTCAGTTTAGCCCAGTAATCGAGCTTCACAATTATTATTCATTGTGATTTAACATTCATTTTTATGATGGAAAAGAGATTTTCTTCACTGTATCAACTAGTAAGAAAAAGACGGCGGTAGTAAATTATATTTCAATTTAATGAAATAAATTATGATATCCTTACAGTTTAAGGACTATATATGACGTCTTTTGAGCTATTTCATGTTCAGTTCAAGGACCCAAAAAGCGTTTCAGTCTTAATTTATTTTTGTTTATATGAGAAACGAAATTAGAAAGCTCAATATAATGTATATGTTCACATATATTTTATCCCAAAATATAAGTCAAAAAATATAAATAAGTATTCCTTTAGCAACTAATACGGCCTACGATTCTCCTCTATACTTTTCATATCAATTGTATTGATTGCAAATAATCTTCGAAGGATTGATATTATTTTATGTGTTTCTCCATCAGCGGTTGATCTACATGGTCATTTGTGGATGCTTAAACACTCGTTATCTTCGACCAAATTTAATAAATTTGTATAGGCAACTATAAAAATATTTAAATACCCGTAACTAAATTCCTTTTTACTCTTCTTTCAGAATTTTGATCGGCGAGCACTCATGACTTTAAAATCCTGAATCTGTCACTGTTCTCCATGGAGTTGTGGAAAATATATTATTTTAATTGATATATGACCTGATATCTGTTGGGGTTTTAAGCATTAATAGCTTAAAATATGGTGAATGGGAAATGGAGGGAAAAATAAAATATTTGGGTAATATTTGAGGTTCCCTCTTTGATTGTCCCACATGGGAAGAGGAAAAGGTTTTTTATGGGTATATAAACAATTGCTCTTCTTCTAGTTCATAAAGAGTTGAGAAGAAGGCAAGTTTCGCGTCGTCGCTCGCTCGGCTCGGCTCGGCTTCGGTCAAATGATTGATTGATTAATTTTTTGGACCAAATTTATTTGTTAATAGTAAATATTAACAGAAATGTTATTAAATATTTTGTTTAATAACAAAATATTAATATTAAAATAAATATTAATATTAAATTCATTTTAGTTATCCAATATTCAGTTTTCTGTTTTTGTAACAGAAAATTAACTACCCTTCAATTTTTTCTCTTTATTGTTGATTAAATAGCCAATTATGTCATGGCATTTATTCTATGGCCGTTTTGCATAAACAGTCATTCTGAAGAGTTGCACCTCTTCAGATTTCGGCCCAATTTTAGCCATTCTTCTACTTGACTACTCTAAGTCTCCAGAAGTTCATCAAAGAAGATGTTCCTGTGCTGTCAAATGAAACTGTAGAAACTAAACGCTTTCTCGTGATTGAGGCGTGGAAGCATTCAGATTTTTTGTGCAAGAATTATATTCTAAGCGGACTGGAGGATGCTTTGTATAACGTCTACAGTGGCATGGAAACGTCAAAAGAACTATGGATAGTGCTTGAAAAGAAATACAAAACTGAAGATGACGGGTTGAAGAAGTTCGTTGCTGCAAAGTTTTTGGACTACAAAATGGTAGATAGCAAGTCTGTTATTACCTATGTCCAGGAATTGAAAGTGATTATTCACGATCTCCTTGCCGAAGGTATAAGTAGAATTAGTACTAATGTTGGTAGTATTAGTTTTATTATATTTTCTAACATAATATTTATTGAAGGTCTTGTCATCAATGAAGCATTCCATGTAGCAGCGATGATTAAGAAGTTGCCTCCGTTGTGGAAGGACTTCAAAAACTATTTGAAACACCAACGCAAGGAGATGTCCCTTGAAGATCTCATTGTTCGGTTGAGAATCGAAGAGGACAATAAAGCTGCTGACAAGAGAGGTAGTGGAAATTCAACAATAATGGGAGAAAATATTGTTGAAGAGAACAAAAAGAGGAAGAAGGCTTCTGGACCGAAATACAACCCAAGCAAGAAGCGGTTCAGTAAAAATTGCTAAAACTGTGGCAAACCCGGACACAAATCTACAGAGTGGCGTGCTCCGAAGAAAGACAAGAAGAAGGGTCAAGCAAACATGGTTGAAAACCATGATGATGTTGATGACTTGTGTGCCATGCTTTCCGAATGCAACTTTGTGGGCAATCCTAAAGAGTGGTGGATTAATTCTGAAGCCACTCGCCATGTTTGTGCTGTTAAAGAAGCTTTTGCTACTTATGCTCCTGTGGGACCCGATGAGACGATTTCTATAGGAAATGCTTCAAAGGACAAGATTGAAGGATGTGGGAAGATATTTCTCAAAATGATTTCCGACAAAGTGGTGACTTTGAACAACGTCCTTCATGTTCCCGAGATTATGAAGAATTTAGTCTCTGCTGGACTTCTTGTTAAGAATGGCTTTAAATGTGTATTTGTATCCGATAAGGTCGTAATAAGTAAGAACGAGATGTTTTTATGAAAAGGTTACCTCACGAGGGCCTTTTCAAGTTAAATGCAATGGTTGTTGAAAGTAATAATAAAATTTCAGCTTCATCTTACTTACTTGAGTCAAATAAATTATGGCATGTACGTTTGGCTCATGTCAATTATAAAACCTTGCGGAAAATGATTAATTTGGAAGTATTGCCTAAGTTTGAATAAGACAAATCAAAATGTCAAGTATGTGTGGAATCTATGTATGTTAAACATCCTTATAAGTCAATTGAAAGGAATTCAAATCCTTTAGACTTAATTCACACAGATATTTGTGACATGAAGTCAATACCATCTCGCGGTGGAAAGAAGTATTTCATAACTTTTATTGACGATAATACTCGATATTGCTATGTTTACTTACTTAATAGTAAAGATGAAGCAATAGACGCATTCAAGCAATACAAAAATGAAGTTGAAGTGCAACTTAACAAGAAAATCAAAATGATAAGAAGTGATAGGGGTGGTGAATATGAATCTCCTTTTGAAGAAACATGTTTAGAATATGGAATTATTCATCAAACAACGGCCCCTTACACGCCCCAATCCAATGGGATTTCGGAAAGAAAGAATGTGATGACCCAAAAGGTCATCCTGTGTAAATTTAGCTAAAACTGTGTTCTGAGGCCTTGAGAGCCTCCGTTAATCTCACCTCGATATGTGTGCGCCGCCCGGGCGCGTAGCCTGGAAGCCTTTATGTGAAAATTTGATAATAAGTTGAATTTGCAGTAATTAATTGAATACAGTTGACTTTGGTCAATATGTTTGGTAAACGGACTCGGACCAGGAAAATATGGTACTTGGGCGTATGCCCGAAATCGAATTCCGAGGTCCCAAGTCCAAGAAATGAATATTTAAAGAAAATTATTTCCTGAAAATAATAAAGACTTTTGAAAATGGAATTTGATTTGAAACCTATGTTACCGGGCCCGTATTATGGTTTCAGGGCCCGGAACAGGTTCAATATGTGTTATTTGAGTTATCTGTGAAATTTAGTAAGGAACGGACTTGATTTGACGTTTTTCGGATAAAAAATGGGAAATTGAGAGTTAATGAAGCTTTGAGAAAATTATATAGAAATAAGGATTTCCTTAAATTTGAAATTTGGTTTGTAACGTGATTTTATGTTATTGTGGTCCGAATGTGATTCTGAGACCGGGAATAGTTCCGTTATGTCATTTATAACTTGCCTGCAAAATTTGATGTCATTCTGAGTTGTATAGGTTGGTCCGGCGCATTTTTTTAGAAATCAAGAACTTGAAGTTTCTTAAATTATGGTTTTAGGGGTTTTGGGGGGGTGATTTTGAGATTTAGCGTTGTTTTGGGTGTTCCGAAGGCTCGAGCGAGTCTGTATTATGATTTAGGACTTGTTGGTATATTTGGATGGTGGCTCGGGTTGGCCCAGGTGCCTCCCGGACACCCAACGGGGCTAACAACCATCTAAAATAGTTGCTGGTGGACCTATTGCTGGTGTGACCGCAGGTGCGGTTGCCCAGCCGCAGGTGCGGGACCGCAGGATCGCAAGTGCGACACCAGGTGAGGTCCCCCATTCTCGCAGGTGCGAACAAAGGTCCGCAGGAGCGGAACCGCAGGTGCGGTAATCCCTCCGCAGGTGCGACCCCACCCCCACTCATCCAGTTCCGCAGGTGCGAGCCCCAGCTCGCAGGAGCGAGACCGCAGGTGCGGTCCTCGAGCCGCAGGTGCGGAACTCCTGTAGGCCAGACTATTTTTTTTAAAAGCAAAACTCGGGATTTCTTCATTCCCTTTATACCAAAAACTCCATTAGAGACTTGTGAGCTTGGGAAGAACACACCACGACCTAGCTACTGTTAAGATATTATCGATTCGGAGTTGGATTCGAGGGGAAAGGATGTGATTGAGGCTTGACTTGCATTTTGGAGCCGAGGTAAGTGTTTGGCCTAACCTTAGCTTGAGGGATTAGGTATATAGTCTTATTTGCTATGTGTAATTCATGTCCAACGTATAGGCGAGGTGACGAGTACCTATATGTTGTGGTCAAGCATGCCCGTGAGTCAATTGTGATGAGTTATACCGTGTTTTTGATATTCTCTGTACTATGAATAATTGGTGATTTAGAAGTGATACATTGATGTTGTTTCATGACGTGGGAAATTATTGATTAATTGTTCAGTTGAGGCTCTTATTGTTGAAATTACACTTCTGAGCGAGTTTGGTTATAGCTTAGTCCCTTGCCGGGACGATAGAATTTTATTGAGAATTTCTGTAAACTTGAGATTTCTTATTTTTAGTTTCACATTATATTGTTTTTCTATATTATTTATAGCACGAGGGGACATGACGTGCTGATTGTTTATTATTTATCGCACGAGGAGACATGTCATGCTGATTGTTTACTATTTATCGCACGAGGGGACATGCCGTACTGATTGTTTACTATTTATCGCACGAGGGGACAAGCTGTGCTGATTGTTTATTATTTATCGCACGAGGGGACATGACGTGCTGATTTTTTATTATTTATCGCACGAGGGGACATGTCGTGCTGATTGTTTTTATTTATCGCACGAGGGGACATGCCGTGCTGATTGTTTATTATTTATCGCACGAGGGACATGCCGTGCTGATTGTTTATTATTTATCGCACGAGGGGACATGCCGTGCTGATTGTTTATTATTTATCGCACGAGGGGACATGTCGTGCTAATTGTTTATTATTTATCGCACAAGGGGGCATTCCGTGCCGATTGTTTATTATTTATTGCACGAGGGGACATTCCGTGCCGAGTGATTGTGAGACTATGCACGAGGGGACATGCCGTGCCTGTTGTTGTTCATTACCTGTTCTGAGATGTTAAATTCCTGCATTTACTTTCATATTTCAGTTATCACCCTGTTCTACTACGCTAGTATCCGTTGCCCCTTTTATCCCCAGCATGTTCTCCCCGTATCTGCTTCTACTTGTTTATTTCCGTCGATATTTTCCTGTTATTATATAGAATTGCACAGGTATGTATATTGTTGCCGGTCCTAGCCTCGTCACTACTTCGCCGAGTTTAGGCTCGGCACTTACTCAGTACATGGGGTCGGTTGTACTGATGCTACACCTGCACTTCTATTTGTTGTGCTGACTACGCAGCCGGACCTAGTGGACACTGACGGAGGGAGCATTCCATCAGTCCATTCAGGAGACATCGAGGTAGACCCGCAGACGTTCGTTGGCCTTGGCGTCGCCTTCTACCTTTCTCTTTCAGTTCTGTCTTATTCTATTGTTTCAAAGACAATCATATGTACTTATTTTCAGACCATTGTATTTAGTAATCTCATAGACAGTTCGTGAGTATGTGACACCAGTTCTGGGTTATATTACGGGTTTTTATTTTCGAAGATTGCTATGTTAATTTGAACTTAGTTGACTCTCATATTTTTGACCAATGTTGGCTTAATTATCTGGTTCATTTTAGTTGTTAATGATTTTATTTAGTTCAAACGTTGGCTTGTCTAGCAGGTTCAACGTTAGACGCAGTCATGGCCCGAATGTGGGATTTCGGGTCGTGACAAAGAATCATACATTAAAGGAGATGATGAACGCATTATTGATAAGTTCTTGTTTGCCACAGATTTTGGGGGGGAAGCCATTCTTAAGGCTAATCGAATATTAAATCGAGTTCCCCATAGCAAAACACAATCCATTCCATATGAAAAATGTAAAGGACGGAAGCCCAACTTGAATTATTTTAAAGTGTGGGGGTTTTTGGAAAACGTGCAAGTTCCTAAACCTAAAAGGGTAAAAATAGGACCGAAAACCGTTGATTGTGTTTTCATAGGATATGCGACTCATAGTAAAGCATATCGATTTCTGGTTAATAAATCAAAAAATCCCGTCATTCATAATAATACGTTTATAGAATCAGACAATGTTGAGTTCTTTGAAAATATATATCCGTATAAAAAGGAATGTGAGTCAATTGGTGAAGGATCTAAACGACATCAGGAAGAAACAAAAGAAAGTACATTTAATCAGGAGGATCCAAGACGTAGTAAACATCAAAGAGCGTCTACTTCATTTGGACTAGATTTTGTGACTTTCTTATTGGAAAATGAGCCTCAAACATTTAAAGAAGCTATGTCTTCTTCGGAATCATTGTTTTGGAAAGAGGCAGTCAATAGTGAAATAGAATCCATATTGAACAACCATACATGGGAATTGGTTGATCTTCCTCCTGGAAATAAACCGTTGGGTTCTAAATGGATCTTTAAGAGGAAAATGAAAGATGATGGCACTATTGACAAGTTTAAGGCAAGACTTGTGGTCAAAGGGTATAGACAACGAGAATGTCTTGACTATTTCGATACATACTCTCCAGTTACAAGAATTACATCCATACGAACGTTAGTAGCGTTAGCTGTAGTTTATGGTCTTGAAATTCATCAAATGGATGTTAAGACAACCTTCTTAAATGGATAGATGGAGGAAGAAATCTACATGGAACAACCTGAAGGATTTGTGGTTCCAGGTAAAGAAAAGAAGGTATGTAGACTTGTTAAGTCCCTTTACGGACTAAAACAAGCACCCAAACAATGGCATGCGAAATTTGACCAAACAATGTTGTCAAATGGTTTTAAAATACATGAATGTGATAAATGTGTATACATTAAAAATATTCTAAATCACATAGTCATTGTTTGCTTATATATGGATGATATGCTGATAATGAGTAATGACATTGCCAACATAAATGCGACTAAGCGCATGCTAACTGGCAAGTTTGATATGAAAGACTTGGGAGTTGCTGATTTAATTCTGGGAATTAAGATCCATAAGACTTCTCAAGGTCTGGCATTGTCACAATCTCATTATATTAAGACAGTACTTGAAAAATTCAAGCACTTGGGCTTTAAAGTTGCAAAGACTCCAATTGACATGAATCTTGCATTAGCAAAGAACAAAGGCCAGAGCATATCACAATTGGATTATGCTCGTGTGTTAGGATGTTTAATGTACATCATGAATTGTACACGACCAGATATAGCTTGTGCTATAAGTAAATTGAGTCGATATACGAGCAATCCAGGTCAATCTCATTGGATGGCCATGAAACGAGTTTTGGGGTATTTAGTACATACCCAGGACTTTGCCTTGCACTATAGTAAATATCCTGCAGTCATTGAGGGATACTGTGATGCAAACTGGATCACCGGATCAACTGATTCCAAGTCCACAAGTGGATATATATTCACTATTGGTGGAGGAGCGGTATCTTGGAAGTCGTCCAAACAAACTTGTATTGCCCGCTCTACAATGGAGGCTGAGTTCATAGCTTTAGATAAAGCCGGTGAAGAAGCTGAATGGCTCCGGAATTTCTTGGAAGACATTCCATTTTGGCCCAAACCGTTGGCACCAATATGCATACATTGTGATAGTTAAGTGGCAATTGGAAGGGCTGGGAGCGTTATGTATAAAGGTAAATCTCATCATGTACGACGAATACATAAAACCGTTAGGCAATTACTCTCTAGAGGAATTATCACGATTGACTATGTAAAGTCAAGTGATAATGTGTCGGATCCACTTACAAAAGGCCTAACTAGAGATGTAGTTGAGAAATCATCAAGGGGAATGGGACTATGGCCTAGAACAAGTCATAGTGGCGGTAACTCTACCTAGAAGACTGGAGATCCCAAGATCTAGGTTCAAGGAGATCAAACAAAGTCATTAATGACGGATTCAAGATTGTCAACTAAACGTTTGGTCCATTCTCGTGATGAGACAATGTTCAATACCAAGGATAAAGCATTAAGGCTTTTTAATGATTTCTAAATTTGATACGGGGTATATCAAATAGTGTATCTACGGGATGACACGTTTAGGAATCACCTATGTAAGTGTGAAGTGTTAGCCGCTTCAAGGAGAATTTTGCAAGGCCAATTCTCTATGCACTTATGAAACCAGGCGGTGTTCATGGCTGAAACGAACACAACAATGAGAACCAAAGACGGTTAAGGATTGGTTGTGTGACTTGTGGTTGTCTAGGTATACACCAAAGTTCGACGGTTCAAAGATATCAAATCTACCGATTGATCGAGTATATCCGACATAAGTTCACTACGGAAAGTTCAAAGGGAAACCTACTTATCCATATGCAATTAATCCTTGCTTGCGAATCACACAGTTTTTCATGCATACTTCCGTGATATAGCCATTCCCCATTCATGTGGGGGATTGTTGGGATTTT
>MDKH01196480.1:0-12671 GCA_005239495.1 Nicotiana undulata
GAATGAAATGCGCGGACTTGGTCAATCTATCCACAATGACCCAAATAGCATCAAAACCCTTGGAAGTCAGTGGAAGCCCCACTACAAAGTCCATAGTAATTCCCTCCCATTTCCGAATATCTAACCTCTGAAGCAACCCACCTGGTATCTGGTGCTCATACTTGACCTGCTGGCAGTTGAGACACCGTGCTACATACTCAACAATATCTCTCTTCATCCTCCTCCACCAATACTGCTGTCTTAAATTGTGATACATCTTCGCGGCACCCGGATGGATGGAATATCGCGAGCTGTGGGCCTATACTAATATCAACTCTCGAATACCATCCACATTGGGCACGCAAATACGGCCCTGCATCCTCATAACTCCATCATCACCAATAGTCACATCTATGGCATCACCCCGACGAACTCTATCCTGAAGAACTAACAAGTGCCGGTCATCATACTGTCTTGCCTTAATCTGATCAAATAAAGAAGACCGAGAAGCCATGCTAGCTACCACCCGTGGAGGGTCTAACAAATCCAATCTCACCAACTGACCTGGTAAAGCCTGAACATCAAGGGCTAAAGGTCGCTCTGCTGTTGAAAGGTAATCTAGACTTCCCAAACTCTCGGCTCTGCGACTCAAGGCATCGGCCACCACATTGGCCTTCCCCGGATGGTACAAAATAGTCAAGTCATAGTCCTTGAGAAGCTCCAACCATCTCCTCTGTCGCAAATTCCTTTCTTTCTGCCTCAGCAGATACTGCAATCTACGATGATCGGTGTAAATCTCGCATTGCACTCCATACAAATAATGCCGCCAAATCTTCAAGGCATGAACAATAGCAGCTAACTCAAGATCGTGCACTGGGTAGTTCTTCTCGTGCACCTTCAACAATCTAAATGTGTAGGCAATCACCCTACCGTCCTGCATCAATACCGCTCCCAAGCCAACTCTAGAAGCATCACAATAGACCGTATAAGAACCCGAACCAGTAGGCAACACTAATACCGGAGTTTTGGTCAACGCTGACTTGAGCTTCTGAAATCTCTCCTCACACTCATC
Organism: Nicotiana undulata; assembly: GCA_005239495.1. Classification (NCBI taxonomy): domain Eukaryota; kingdom Viridiplantae; phylum Streptophyta; class Magnoliopsida; order Solanales; family Solanaceae; genus Nicotiana; species Nicotiana undulata. The sequence continues at coordinate 1,052 of MDKH01196480.1, forward strand.
GGACCACCTGAATGGAACACCCTTCTGCGTCAATCTGGTCAGAGGAGAAGCAATAGAAGAGAATCCCTCCACAAAGCGACGGTAATACCCCGCCAAACCGAGGAAACTCCGAATCTCTGTAGCTGAAGACGATCTGGGCCAACTCTACACCACCTCAATCTTCTTCTGATCAACTTGAATACCTTCACTAGACACCACGTGCCCCAAGAAAGCCACTGAACCAAGCCAAAACTCACACTTGGAAAATTTTGCATAAAGCTTCTCATCCCTCAATCTCTGTAACACAATCCTCAAATGCTGATCATGCTCTTCCTAGCTACGGGAATAAACCAGGATGTCATCAATGAACACAATGACGAATGAATCAAGGTAAGGCTGGAACACACTATTCATCAATTGCATGAACACAGTTGGGGCATTGGTCAGCCCAAATGACATAACCAAGAATTCATAATGACCTTATCTGGTCCTGAAAGCCATCTTCAAAATGTCAGAATCCCGAATCTTCAACTGATGATACCCAGACCTTAAGTCGATATTGGAGAACACCTTAGCTCCACGAAGCTGATCAAATAAGTCATCAATACGAGGCAAAGGATAACGATTCTTTACTGTAACCTTATTCAATTGTCTATAATCAATACACATACGCATGGAGCCATCTTTCTTTTTCACAAACAACACCGGCGCACCCCAAGGTGACACGCTCGCCCGAATGAACCCCTTATCTAAGAGTTTCTGAAGCTGCTCTTTCAGTTCCTTCAACTTCGTTGGTGCCATGCGGTAAGGTGGAATAGAGATAGGCTGAGTGTCTGGCACCAAGTCAATACCAAAATCAATATCCCTGTCAGGTGGCATGCCTGGAAGGTCTGCAGGGAATACATCCGGAAAATCATGGACTACGGGAACAGAATCAACAGACGGAGTCTCACCACTAACATCCCTCACGAAAGCAAGATAAGATTCACACCCTTTCTCAACCATACGCTGAGACTTTAAATAAGAAATCACTCTACTAGGCACATGCTCTATAGACCCCCTTCACTCAACTCTCGGAACTCTGGGCATAGCTAAGGTAACGGTCTTAGCTTGACAGTCAAGAATCGCATGACATGGGGATAACCAATCCATACCCAGAATCACATCAAAATCAACCATACTGAGTAACATCAAGTCCACTCGGGTCTCCAGACCCCCAATAGATATAAGACACGACCGATACACACGGTCCACAACAATAGTATCGCCCACCAGAGTCGAAACATGAACAGGCGTAACTAAAGACTCACGGGACATATTCAGAAAATGAGCAAAATAGGATGAGACATAAGAGTACGTGGAACCAGGGTCAAATAAAGCCAAAGCATCACTGTGACAAACTGAAATAGTACCTGTAATCACCGCATATGACGCCATAGCATCAGGCCTAGCCGGAAGTGCATAAATACGTGGTTGGCCTCCACCTGCTCGACCTCCCCCTCTAGGACGGCCTCTAGCTGCCTGACCACCACCCCTAGCGGCCTAGGTAGGTGGTGAAGTGATTAGGGCTGAAGCCGAGGGCTGGACCTTCTGCTGGGATGAACTACTAGGATGACGGGGACACTGCCTCCACCCATGTCCGAACTCCCCACACTCATAACAACTACCTGGAGCTGGAGATGAAAACTGATGAAAACCCCTGCCACCATGATAACCACCATACGAACCATGCATAGAAGAAACCTGATAAGATGATGCTCGGGCGGAGCTCTGAGATGGAAGGGCACTAAAAGATGAACGTCCCTGATGAGAATTGCGAGGAGCCTGCCCCGAAGATATACCACTATAAGTTGGGCGAACTGGCTGTGGAGGTCTAAATGGATGACCTCTATTGTGCTGAAACTGCCCTCTAGAAGGGGCACCACTGAAGCTACTTGATCCCCGAGGCCTCTTGACCTCCCTCTCCTCACGATCCTGCCTACGAACAGACTCAATGTCCCGAGCAATGTCAACAACCTGCTCAAATGTAGCTCCAGACACTCTCTCTGTGGTCATCAAGATCCGAAGCTGATAAGTAAGACCATCTATAAACCTCTTAATCCTCTCCCTGTCAGTAGGTACAATCTCAGAAGAATGTCTGGCCAACTCGGAAAACCTCATCTCGTACTAAGTAACTGACAACTCTTCTTGACGCAACTGCTCAAACTGCCTGCGATGTTCCTCTCTGTGGGACTGGGGAACATACTTCTCCAAAAAGATCGTGGAGAACTGCTGCCATGTGAGTGGTGCTGAACCAACCGGCCTACGCCTCTCGAATGACTCCCACCAAGTGAAAGCAGCACCATCAAACTGAAATGTAGCAAACGAGATCCCACTGGTCTCCAAAATACCCGCAGTACGTAGTATCCTCTGACACTTATCCAGAAAACCTTGGTCATCCTCACCCTCTGTACCGCTGAAAGTCGAAGGCTTAAGCTTGCTGAACCTCTCCAGCCTACGCTGCTCATCCTCGGGCATAGATGGAACCACATAGTCCTGAACTGGGACAACCGGCCGGGCTGGGTCTACCCCCGGTGTTTGAATACCCTGTACAACCTGCTCAGGTGTCCGAGCAGCTGGAGTCTGACTGCCTCCCCCGGCCTGAGCTGCAGTGGCAGTAGTGGACATAGCAACTGCATGAGCAAAACTGGAACACACCGTCAATATCTAAGTCAGAGTCTCCTGAAGACCCGGAATAACAATAGGCATTGACGGTGCCTGAGCCGGTCCCGCTGGAGCACCATCGGCAGGAACCTCATCCTGAACGATAGGGGGATCCTATGGTACTATCCCGACTGCTGCGCGGACTGGTCCCCTACCTCTACCATGGCCCCGACCCCTTGTGGGTCTGGCTGATGTCTGGTCACCCTGATCGGTATTGTGTATCCTCAACATCTGTGAGAGAATGAAACAACGTAAGTTTAGATTTCAAGAATCAATAGATTGGCATGAAAGAGTTCAAGAAATTGAGATTTTTCCTAAGCGTTTTGCAGCCTCTCGAAGATAAGTACAGACGTCTCTATACCAATCCGCAAGACTCTACTGAACCTGCTCATGACCGTTGAGTCCCATGTAACCTAGCGCTCTGATACCAACTTGTCACGACCCTAAATCCTAACAGGCCGTGATGGCGCCTATCGTGGAACTAGGCTAGCCAACCATCACCTTACTACGCATTTGTTCAATTATAAGCGTTAACAAATTGAATAATAAGCATACAACCATAACATAGAATAATATAATTAAGTCTTAGCGTCCCAATAACAGTCTAACAACCCTAAACAAAACCTCCCAAGAACTGGAGTTAATAGTCATGAGCATCTAAGAACAAAGAAATCTAACTCTGCCAAAACTATAATATGTGCCTCTAAATCAAATGCTAAAACTTAATAAGGAAGGGAAGTGGAGAAGCTGTGGACGCTGGACAGCTACCTCGAAATCCCGTGAACTGCTGCTAACAAACAAGGCAGCTACTGCTCCAAATCAGTACCTGGATCTGTGCACAGAGGCACAGGGAGTCTTTATGAGTACGCCAACTCAGTAGTAATGAAAATAAATCACAGTTTGAGAAATATAAAACACACAGTACAGATACATCAATTCACAAACACCAGTAAAACATCAAGTCACCAGATAGTATTCATCAAATACATGAGTTCGAAAATCAGTTTCCAGAAATCCTTTGAAACAAGTATAATATCATTATATCTCAGTAAAATTCTCAGTAAAAGCCAGTTTGAAAACGAAGTAAATCATAGTTCGAAAACTTAGTAAAATCATCATAAACTGCCCCTCAGGCCCAAATCATTTCTCGTAACAGTTGCCCCTAAGGCATTCTCTCAATCACTCACTAACAGCCATCACTCAGTATCAATCATCACTCAGTATCAGCCCCGCGGGAAATAATCATCACTCAATCGGTACCGACACTCACTGGTGGTGTGTACAGACTTCGGAGGGGCTCCTACAGCCCAAGCGCTATAACAACATAAGGCCTGAAAGCCTTCTCACAACATAGGCCTGAAAGCCTCCCTCATATAAGGCCTGAAAGTCTCCCTCATATAAGGCCTGAAAGCCTCCTCACCTATCTCATAAGGACTGAAAGCCTCACTCAAGGCCTGAAAGCCTCCTCACAATATAGTCCTGAAAGCCTCACTCAGTCAGACACTCTCAATTTTCCCTTAGGCCATATCCATACCGGGTTCTCGACCCAAAACAATGTTTCATTTTAAGAAATAGTATCAAAATACTCTGAGTGTCAAAACAATTTATCAGGAAAAGACTGAGTGTAAAATCATAGCATATCAGTGAGGAAAATATAGTAAACACAACCCTCAAAGGGAAAACAGATCGACACTAAGCCCCAAACACGGCTTACAACCCAAATCATATCATAATAAAATAATACTAATTAAGCATAGGCTTAAAAGTCAGTTTAGCAACTCAATAGTCACCTAAATACGGAAGAGATTTCCAAAGTTCCAACCTTTTCATTTTAAAACCCGTGAAAGGGTGCATAGTCTGGGGTTTCATACCCTCAGGACAAGACTTAAAGACATTACTTACCTCAAACTAGCCTGAAACTACTTCGCAATGCGTTTGCCTGTCGAATCAACTTCTAGATGCTCCAAATCTACCAAGTTCAGATTTTTATCATCAAATTATGCTCAAGGAATAAATTCCAATTGAAAAATATCGAATTTAGCTCAAAATCCGAATTCGGTAAAAACTCAACCCTCAGGCCTGCATCTCGAAAATCAGAAATTTTTATACCAAAATGTTCTTCGTTCTCTCACGAGTCCGTACATATAAAGAACATCAAATTCAGAGTCCGTTTGACCCCTCAAATCGACCCCTAAAAGTCTCATAATCTCAAGCCCTAAACCCACCTTTTCCTACTGATTCTCATGAATTAAATGCTGAGATTATGTTCTATAATCACCCATAAACGAGTTTTAGTGATCAAAACACTTACCTCTATAAAGAAAACTGATTTTCCCCTTCAAAACTCGCCTCAAAAGCTCTCTTCCGTACAACAATGGTGTAAAAATATGTTAGGGTCGCGGAAGGTTTAATTTATATTTTTTCCCAGGGTTTCCGCACCTGCGACCCACTTAACCGCACCTGCGAGATCGCACATGCGGTCCCCTAACCGCACATGCGACCTCTACGCACTTGCGACCCACTGCCCGCACCTGCGGTCAAACTTTCGCAGGTACGGTTACACCAACAGCAGCAGTTGTATTGCTGCAATTTCCAAGTTCAAACCTTCGTCGAGCACCCGAATTCAATCCCGAGCCCCTCGGGACCCAAACCAACACATTCTAACACGTCACATATGATCATTTAAACTTAGTTGCACCCTCGAAACATCAAAACTAACATCAAAACACCAAAATCACGTCGGATTCAAGCCTAAGGACTTTGAAATTTCTAAAATCCACCAATGATGCCGAAACTATCCAAAACAACTCCGATTGAACTGAAATTTTGCAGACACACTCAAAATGACATTACGAACCTGTTCCACTTGTCGGAATTCCATTCCGACCCCGATAGATTATTTTCCACTGCCGACCGGAAATCGCCAAAAAATTACTTTCGCCAATTCAAGTCTAACACTACACCAGACATCACAAAATTATTCTGAACACACCCCTAAGTCCCAAATCACCTAACGAAGCTATCCGATCCATACCGTATTCCGAGGTCATTTACCAATAAGTCAACTCTCAGTTGACTTTCCTAACTTCAAGGTTATTTTTAAAGACTAAGTGGCTAAACTCTCACTACAACCATTTCGATTTCAAGCCTGTCAACTCTAACACATCAATAACGGTGTAATCCATCTATAACAAGTCAAATACAGTAATTATAATGCAGATTCTACGTAACGACAGACCGGGTTGTTACAGATACCCCCCTCCCACACACACACACGCACACACACACACAGGGTTAGGAAAGATACTTACCTCAACCAGGCCAACTCAGCTCTTGAAAATAGATTTTCTTCTAAAATGTGCCTCCACACGGCTCAAATATAATCAAAATTGACTTAATATCATCAAACAGTGCAAGAGAAAATAATTACAATAGATAAAGTTATGATATTTATACTTTTTCCTAAAAGTCAACTTGGGGCTCGACCGGTCAAAATCAGGGTCCAAGGGTAGGTTCTGACTACCCATAACCCCACGTGTTTATATATGTGATTAGTTTCAAAGTCCGAGTCCAACTCGACTCTCAAAACTCAAATTCTTATTTTTCAAAAACTTGACAAAGTTTAACAAATTTTCACTTTGATTCACATGGTTTTGAAGTTAAATTTAAGATATATTGACGAAATATAGTTTAAAATTGATTAGAATCACTTACCCAATATTTGTAAATGAAAATCCCCTCTCCAAGTTGCCTCCTACCGAGTCTAGGGTTCTAAAATGTGACAAATGAGGTGAAATCGCAACTTCCCAACCTTTATGACCAGTTGCAGATGTCGCATTTGCTACACAAGGTTTGTATTTGCGAACCCTCATTTTCGAACCCTGAAAACCTCAAAAAAAGTCGCAATTGCGCCAAAGGCTTTGCAATTACGAAGCTGACCACTATCGCAAATGCGACCAAATGATCGCCATTGCGAACCTGCCCTCAGGCCTGCTGACTTCGCAAATGTGAAGGGGAAGTAGAATTTGTGACATCTTAATACCCCCTTTCACCTTCACAATTGCGAGACTGGTGCTCGCAATTGCGATAACAGAGCACTAGCACACCAGCTTTTCATTTTCAGTTCAAACCATTCTGAATCATGTGTAAAACTCATCCGAGCCCCCGGGGCTCTAAACCAAGCATCCACACACGTCTAAAAACATCATACGAACTCGCTCATGCGATCAAAATACAAAAATAATATCTAAAACTACGAATCGGATATTAAAACGCATAAATTTCAAAGTAAAGTTCAAGAACTACTAGAATTGTAACTAAGCGCCTGAATCCTATCAATTCAACTCCAAATGATACCAAATTTTGCAAACAAGTTTTAAACAGTATAACATGCCTATTTCAAGTCCCAAAATAAAATACCGATCTCGATAGCTAAAAGTCAACCTACGGTAAAACTTTTCAACTTCAAATTGCTAATTTCGGCAAAACAACACAAATTAACCTACGGACTTTCAAATTCAACTACGGACATACGCCTAAGTCCAAAATTACGATACGAAGCTATTGGGTCCATTAAAATACCATTCCAAGGTCGTCTCCACAAAAGTCAAAGTTTGATCGATATTTATAACTCAAGCTTCTAAGCCAAGAATCAAAGGGTCCAAATCAACGCGAATCTTCCCGGAATATAACTAATCAATCCCATAAGTCATAAAATCATAAACACACATATGTGAAGCATCAAAATGGAAAAAGGGCGCAATTACACAAAATGATCGGTCAGGTCGTCACAAAAATGTTGAAGCAAAGTTATTTTTGAAGATAATGTTGACCTCATGCATTTGGATGTAGACGATTTCTTTGCATTCCAAGAAGGAGAAACAATTCACGTGGTCGGTGATGAATCTGTAAAAGTTTAAATATTTTAGATATTGGTGTTTGTATTAGATAGTATAGTCACGTTAATCTAATTCTTGTACGTAAATAAAAGTCATGCTTTGATAATAATATTTACTATAATGTTAATTTTATATCATTTCATGTTGAAGAATATGAATATTCCTCAACTTATATTTGGATCAAAGTTCAATCATGAAGACACATAATACCATTAGTGTCCGAATGCTATTAGATTGTGGATAATAAAATAAAGGCTCTCGAAGAGCTTATATGTGCAAATATGTCATTCATATTATATGATTGTGGTCAAAACATATGTTGTAGTAAACCCGAAGTTTACTAATACAAACGGATATCATATTAATACTACAAATGATTGGAATATTAAAAATATTTATGTTTCCACAATCATAGGGGGTAAAATAATATGTATATGAGAAGTTACCCGTCTTATTTTTCAATTTGTACTAGATTACGTGTTACAGGAAACTAGAAGTTTACTAATGCAAAGGCAGTCATAGTAAACCAGAAGTTTTACTGAGGCAAAAGTAGCTACAGTAAATCAGAAATTTACTGATTCAAAATAGCCACAGTAAATTAGAAGTATACTTATGCAAAAGTTTAACCCATAGCAAACCAAAAGTTTATTAAAAGATAGCACATGCCATGATAAACTTGAAGTTTTCAAGTGTAAATAAGTTATCAATCGCTATAATTAGGATCCGATTTAAGTACGATAAACTAATTTAGAATTATGATAAGGATATATTGAATAACTAGAAGATTCTTCAAGAATTTTCTTGTGTTGCCTATTCTCACAATATTTATTATACCAACTAAAGTTGGGACTAAGACCCCTGAATTCTAGAATATATGAAAAAGTGAATATGGGTTCATTACCATGTGAACCACTCATGGATGCATATATGAAATAGTTACATATTTGATTATTGTTAACCTGCAGTTTGACATTTAAAATTACTTTTCTCAATTAAGAGCACAATTTTCAAATTGCGCAATCAAGACAGTTCATCTTGATAATGCTGGTTTATATCAAAGCTAGTTTAGTATTGAATGCCTGATATTAATGACTAAACCATTATTTATGAAAACAAAGTTTCATGTATTGGTGCATATAACAACATTTGTATGCATCAGACCAACAACATATGCTAAGTCCTCCCCTCACAATTGGTCAGGATCATGAACCAAATGTTTTCTATCCGATAACCTTGATGCATGGTGTATAATTAATTTTCTACCACGACGTACAAAGATAGGTTCCCCGAATAAAATTGGAGATATATGTTAGGTTTTCTAACATTTGGGAGGAGGGGAGGGAAATAAGCAGTTGAGAAATATACTATATGAATCGGTTATCATTAGTATGATCTTCGTTCAGAAGATAATTCAAGTCAAACGCCTGATGTATTTGATCCAAAATTAAATATCATATTACAGTTGCAAATACTCCTATTAAAACTAAAGTCCTCGAAGGACGGAGTTTACTACGCGCATGAAGTGTGTAGACCAAATTCTAAAAGTAATAAACCTCGAAAAATGATAGGAACAAATGATATAATGTGGAGGAAATGAGCCCTAGAAGAGCCCACGACATAACATTTTATGAAATCTCATAAGTGGTTCAGGTACTTGAAAATAAAGAAAGTGATGAGATCACCAAGTTATGTCACTTTGTGAACTACTATACAAAATGATCTTCGATGATATCGTTGATACAGTACATTGAACAATAATATAAAAGATTGAGGATCTGAAAGCTACGTCCATTAAAGCATCCTACCGTAGAAATGATTATAAAATGATGCAACATTAGTAAGCGTAAAGCTTATCGGGCCAGTAGTCCATACACCAGACGACGCCACGGCATTTAAGACGATAATAAATATCGTCAGATCCTATTGATATAGCTTTTCAAAATTTATATGAAAATTTCCAAAGGATTCAAAATGCCTGAAGCATATATTTCAAAATTTCGAGAAATGTTGGTCATATGACAAATTTTTTTATACAATTTAAAACAATCAAGCGTATGTGATATAATCGCCTCACTGAAAATTTGATTAATGCCTCATTTATCCATGTTTTTTATACAGAAATCAACATCAGGTTTTGTTATACTTACTATTTATGTTGATGAAATAAATCTCATAGGAAACTCCAGAAGAGCTCCAAAAGGGAATTGGATATCTTAAGAAAGAATTTGAGATGAAAGATATTGGAAAGACAAATTTTATCTTGGTATGCAAATTGAACATTTAGCAAACGTAATCTTTATCTATCAGCCTATACAGAAAAGGTCTTAAAACACTTTTACATGGACAAAACGCATCCACTGAGTACACCCATGATTGCTCGATTACTTGAAGTAAATAAGGATCTGTTCCAACCTCCCGAAAAGGATGAGGAGCTCCTTAGTCTTGAAATACCCTATCTTAGTGCAATTGGTGCACATATATTTTGCTAATGCTACTGTTACACCCCATGTTTTCGTACATGAAAGTATGCCATAAGTGAATTGATGAAAGCTCGGGAATGAGATTATTTTGAGGTTACAAGTATTATGCTATTTCAAACAAGGGATAAGTAAATTCGTGAAGGTGAGAGGGTAAGCAAATCGAAGGAAATGAGTTTCGCCGAAGCTTGGCAATTTGGGATAAAATACGGCCCGAGCTAAACTACCCTGTATTTTTGTACTAGTGCTATACAAGGTACCTCATGACCACGATAGTAGGGTACATAAAGTGTATTAAAAGTGAGTAGTATTTTAAGTAATTTAAAATAATTTTTTTATTATGTGAATTATTGGTTAATGGGAAAATTAACAAGTTAATTAAAATTACTGGGTAATTAATTAATAAACTTAGGATAAGTTTAACCCCTCCCTACGTGGCAGCCCATTAATATAATCTTGTGACTCTTATGTAATACTTGAAAGGTGGCAAACACTTAGAGGGTGTTTGGATCAGTTTTTAAGTTGGTCAAATTAACTTTTAATTTTTTTTTAGCTTTTTTAGTATTTGGCAAAATAAAAAAAATGCTTAAAATGAATTAAAAATTACTTAAAATAAGCCAAAAACAAGAAGCTAAGCAATCTCAATTTATTATTTTTTAGCTTAAAAACTATTTCTGCCTAAAATCCATTTTTTTCAAGCCAATCAAAGCGTGCTCTTAGTAGATTAAGTGACATTAATCATCAAAGTGGGTCCCACCTAAAAATAAAATAATAATAAATATGATAGGATAACATTGCAGTCTCTTAAAAAGAGGATTTCAACAAAAGCTTTTCATTTGATACATAGTAACAATGAGCAGTAACGTTATAAATCTCTTGAGAAAGAGAGTTTCAACAAAAAAATGCAACATTTTATAATCTCTTGAGAAAAATTTCAGCAAACTTTAAGAACGTTATAAATCTCTTGAGAAAGAGTTTAGAAAAAGATGGTTTTGCAATAGCAACGTTATTGCTTTGAGCATTTCATACGAATTGTTTCCTGTTTCGATCTCGCCGTTACGTGTTTTGTCACAATTAACATGTGTCAGAGGAATTGTCAAGAGAATCGACTCAGGTATGTTAAGGCTAAGCTTTTCTTTCATTTTGGCATGATCTTGTAATTACACAAGTTCTATAACGAGGCATAAAGAAAAATTCATGTCCCGAAATTTACGTATATTTTCCTAGTTCTGTAAGTTACAATATTCTCCTTATGGGGACTTCATATTCAATTGAGTATTTTCTTCTTCCAGTCAAGAGAGAAGAGAGTCTATATATACAATATTACAGTATTTTCATTACCATCGAGTTATAATCGATGGGCAGGCCCCTATTGGGCAACCTCTGATCAGATGGTAAGTTATATACCGAGCCTACTGTGACCGATCGCCTATGAGCGAGCCCAGTTGGACGAGATATAGAGCCTAGTATGGCCGAGCGCCTATGAGCGAGCCTACTATGGCAGAGCAGTTTCATATATATATATATATATATATATATATATATATATATATATATATATAT
>ML283290.1:726-14862 GCA_005239495.1 Nicotiana undulata
AGTTTCAAAGTGGCTTGTAATAGTGGTTACAAGTTAGTGTGTCAAAGTCTTTGTAAGGTTGCCTTTCAAAGTGACTTGTAATAGTCTAGATTACAAGTTAGTGAAGTTGAAATCCTACAAGTGTAGGTCGTGGTTTTTGTCCCCTTGAGTGAGATTTTTCCACGTAAAAAATCCTTTGTCTCCTTGCGTACTTTTAGCATATAACTCTGTGAAAACAGATAGAGGACCTGGTACCTCTACTGTTTGGTGGACCCCTAAAACTAACAATTTTGATAACAGGGAGTATGTACTTTTCATGGTTTATGCCCTTGCTAGTTTGTAAGACTACTTGCTACCTTGTTTTTGTTTTTTATATTATTAATAAAAAAGACCACTAAGCGCTCAACATAGTAGCATATTAGCTTTAAAAAGTCTTTAACCTAAAATTAGATTATTGATATTTTGTACTTAATGCTCTTTTAAAAAATTCACAACATTAATCATATATATATATATATATATATATCAATTAAATTTGCATTACCTTGATAAATAAGAAGGTTTAATTTTCGTACAATCAATTAGTGAAGCCAATTCAAATCCTTGGAGTTTATTTTCCTTACATTATTGCAAAAATGTATAAATTCTCCCAGACCTTTAGAATTCCATTCAATGTTTGTCTTTTCGACTTCTAATAATTATTACTATTCATCCTTTTGTCATCTTTTCTGTCACTCTATAAACTAAGTCAATTAAACAATTCTTTCCAATATCAAATCATTGTCCATTGAAATTTCTTTTCAATAAATGAATATTGTTCTTTTATTTGGCAAATCTGCTTACTATTTGCGCGTAATCAATCGACAAATGTTAAATTAGGTAACTTTTTTTCTTTTACTGTTAGTTTTTGAGAGTGTTGTGCTAATTCTATAGTTCTTTATGTATTTTTAGGGGTGTTCGTCAGTTGGTACAGTACGGTATTTACATATTTCGGTTCGGTATTTTTGGTATTCGATTTCTTAAAATGCAATACCAATATCGTATCTAATTAAATTCGGTATGGTTCAGTTTTTCTCTTTTCGGTTTTGGATTAATCAGTTTGGTAATTTCGATTTATTCGTTTTGAATATTAACTTGTGCATAGAATCATAGAGTGTAATATTCTAAATTAAAGTACTCAAAAGTAAAAAATTATAAATACTTTTGTTAACAAAAGTTTTGTCCAAAACTAGCAAATATCAACCCATAGAGAGAAACTGTACATAAAAGAATAAATTGATCATTAGAAATGTCTTGTTACTTGCTTAATTGATGAACTTATAGAATAAATGAAAGTAAAATTTTAGATTTTTATATTTATTATAATTAATAATATTTGTATTGTGTAATATAATATATATTTCGGTACGGTATCGGTATTTTGGTATTTTATTTTAAATTACCACATACCATACCTAATACTAATATTTTTTTAAAACTTAAACTAAATACCAAGTAGAATATCAAAATATCGAATACTAATACCAAAATATTCAGTTTCGGTACGGTAACTCGATATTTACCAAATTTGCACATCCTTATGTATTTTCAGGGAAACTACAATTCATTAACTCGTTTCTTATACATGGAAAGTCTAATTGAGTACCTTGTTGTAACGACCCGGTCTGTCGTTACGTAAAACCTGCATTATAATGAATGTTATTGACTTGTTATAGGTTGGTTATACTGTTATTGATGTGTTAGAGTTGGTATGTTTGAAATCGAAATAGTGGTAGTGAGAGTTTAGCCACTTAGCCTTTAAAAATAGCCTTAAAGTTAGAAAAGTCAACTAAGAGTTGACTTATTGGTAAACGACCTCGGAATGCGAATTTTAATGCTCGGATATCTACGTTAGGTGATTTGGGAGTTAGGAGTGTGTTTAGAATATTTTTGTGATGTCCAGAATATTTTTGTGATGTCCGGTGTAGAATGAGGCTTGAATTAGCGAAAGATAGTTTTTGGCGATTTCTGGTCGGTAGTGAAAAATAGGCTATCGGGGTCGGAATGGAATTTCGGAACTTGGAACAGGTTCGTAATGGCATTTTGGATATGTCTGCAAAATTTCAGGTCAATCGAAGTTGTTTTGGATAGTTTCGGCATCGTTGGTGGATTTTAGAAATTTCAAAGTTCTTAGGCTTAAATCTGATGTGATTTTGGTCTTTTGATGTTATTTTTAGTGTTTTAAGATTGCAACTAAGTTTGAATGATCATATGTGACGTGTTAGTATGTTTGGTTGAGGTACCGAGGTGCTCGGGATTGATTTCGGGTGGTTAACGGACTCATTTGGACTTAAAGAAGATGTTGTTTTCTGGTGTTTCTACAGGGGGTTTTTACCCTATGCGTTCGCGGAGAGGAACCCGCGTTCGCATAGGGGAATTTGGGGAGCTGGGATTTTTCTTCTATGCATTCGCGGTCCAGGAGGTGCGGACGCGGAGAGTTATGAGGGGTAGCCATCGTGAACGCGGGCTGAGGGGTGCGTTCGCGGAGAGTAGTGGGCAGCTGAGGGACCCAGGTCCGTTTGGCCTGTGCGTTCGCGGGGTGCTTGACCGCGTTCGCGGAGGGTTGACAAACCTGGGCATCGCGTTCCCGCCGAGGTAAGTGCGTTCACGTAGGGTAATTTTGAGGCCTCGGGATTTTGAGCTTCGCGAACGCGGGAAGGGGGTCGCGTTCGCACTGAAGAATAACTGGACAGTTATATTAAAAATCTTTCCGCGACCATAACCTATTTTTACACCATTTTTGTACGGAAACAGAGCTTTGAAGCGATTTTGAAGAGAGGAAATCAGTGTTCTTCATAGAGGTAAGTATTTTGGACCTTAAAACTCAATTATAGGTGATTAGGGAACATAATCTTAGTGTTTAATTCATGAAAATCAGTAGAAAAAGATGGGGTTAAGGCTTGAGATTATGAGACCTTTAGGGGTCGATTTGAGGGGTCAGACGAACTCCGATTTTAGCGTTCTTTATATGTACGGGTTCGTGAGATGACGAAGAACATTTTAGTATACAAATTTCTGAGTTTAAAGACGCGGACCCGGGGGTCGGGTTTTAGCAAATTTCGGATTTTGAGCTAAAATTGGTTTTTTTTTCAATTGGAATTCATTCTTTAAGCATAATTTGATGATAAAAATCTGAACTTGATAGATTTGGAGCACCCGTGAGTTGATTCAAGAGGCAATCGTATTGCGAAATAGTTCCCGGGCTAGTTTGAGGTAAGTACTGTCTTTAAATCCTGTCCTGAGGGTAGGAAACCCCAGACTCTGCACCCTTTCACAGGTTTTGGAATGCAAAGATTGGAACTTTGGAAATACATTCCCTATCTAGGCAACTATTGAGTTGCGAAACCGATTTTTAAAGCCTATGCTTAATAGTATTGATATGATTTGGGTTGTAAGCCATGTTTGGGGCCTAGTGACTATCTGTTTACCCCTTGGGGACTGTTTTTACTATTTTCCTCACTTGATATGTTAAGATTTTCACTCAGTCTTTTCTTGATAATTGTTTTGACACTTATAGTATTTTGATACTATTTATTAAAAATGAAACACTGTTGTTGGGTCGAGAACCCGGTATATTTATGGTCTGAAGAGCATGTTGAGAGTGTCTGACTGAGTAAGGCTGCGGGACATTATTGTGAGGATATTGTGATATGAGAGAGGCCGAGGGCCAATATTGTGAGTGATTTATGCCATGATGTGGCTTGTTATAGCGCTTGGGCTGTAGGAGCCCCTCCGGAGTCTGTACACACCCCTAGTGAGCGCAGGTACCTAATGAGTGATGTTGCCCGCGGGGCTGATACTGAGTGATTGTGAGGTTGCTGATGGGCTGATACTGAGTGACTGTGAGGTTGCCTGATGGGCTAATACTGAGATATATTAAATTGTTACGAGAAATGATTATGGCCCGAGGGGCAGATTTATGATGATTTTACTGAGATTTTGAACTATGATTCGCTTCGTTTTTCAAACTGATTTTTACTTAGAGTTTTACGGAGATTTATTGAAATTATACTTGTTTCAAAGGATTACTGGAAATTGGTTTTCGAACTTATGTATTTGATGAATACTTTACGGTGACTTGGTGTTTTACTGTTTTGTGAATTGGTGCATCTGTGCTGTGTGTTTCTTATTTCTCAGACTGTGATTTATTTTCATTACTACTGAGTTTGCATATTCATCATTACTCCTTGTGCCTTTGTGCACAGATCCAGGTACCGGCTCGGAGCAGTAGTTGTCTCTGCTTGTTAGCAGCAGTTTTACGGGATTTCGAGGTAGTTGTCCAGCGTCCACAGCTTCTCCATTTCCCCTTCCTTATTTAGTTTTAGCATTTCATTCCTAGACTTTATTTAAAACATTAGTAGAGTTAGTTTTATTTCGTAGATGCTCGTGACCATGTTGACTCCAGTCTTGGGAAGTTTTATTTAGAGTTGTTTAGACTATTATTGGGGCGCTACGACTTAAAGAAATTATTTTATGTTATGTTGCTGTTTATTATTCAATTGTGAATTACTATAATGGAACAAAATGCGTAGTAATGTGATGGTTGGTTAGACTAGTTCCACGATAGGCGCCATCACGACTTGTTAGGATTTGGGGTCGTGACAAGTTGGTATCAGATCTCTAGGTTGCATAGGACTCAACGGTCATGAGCAGGTTCAGTAGAGTCTTGCGGATCGGTACGGAGACGTCTGTACTTATCTTCGAGAGGCTGCAGAACTCTTAGGAAACATCTCTATCTTTCTTGAACTCTTTCGTGCCAATCTATTGTTTCTTTAAATCTAAACTTACGATTGTTTCATTCTCTCACAGATGGTGAGGAAATGCAATAACGATCAGCGTGACCAGACACCATCCAGACCTACAAGGGGTAGGGGATGTGGTAGAGGTAGGGGACCAACCCGCGCAGCATCCGGAGCTGTACCCCAGGATCCCCCTATCGCTCAGGATCAGGTTCCCGCCGATGGTGCTCCAGCGGAACAGGCTTAGGCACCGGCAATGCCTATTGTTATTCCGGGTCTTCCGGAGACCCTGGCTCAGATATTGACGGTGTGCACCGGTTTGGCTCAGGCAGTCGCTATGTCTACTACTGCCACCGCAACTCAGGCCGGGGGAGGCAATCAGACTCCAGCTGCCCGGACACCTGAGCAGGCTGTACGGGGTATTCAGACACCGGGAGCAGCCCCAACTCAAACGGTCGCCCCAGTTTAGGATTATGTGGTTCTAGTTAGTCCCGAGGATGAGCAGCGTAGGCTGGAGAGGTTTAGCATACTTAAGCCTCCGACTTTCAGCGGCACAGAGGGTGAGGATGCCCAAAGTTTTCTGGATAAATGCTAGAGGATATTGCGTACTGCAGGTGTTTTGGAGACCAGTGGGGTCTCATTTGCTACATTTCAGTTTGCGGGAGCTGCTTTTGCTTGGTGGGAGGCATTCGAGAGGCGTAGGCCGGTTGGTTCAGCAACACTCACATGGCAGCAGGTCTTCACGATCTTTTTGGAGAAGTATGTTCCTCAGTCCCACATAGAGGAGCAACGCAGGCAGTTTGAGCAGCTGCGCCAAGGAGAGTTGTCAGTTACTCAGTACGAGATAAGGTTTTCCGAGTTTGCTAGACATACTTTTGAGTTTGTCCCTATTGATAGGGAGAGGATTAGGAGTTTTGTAGATGGTCTTACTTATCAGCTGCGGATCTCGATGACCAGGGAGAGAGTGTCTGGAGCTACATTTGAGCAGGTAGTTGACATTGCTCGGGACATTGAGTCGGTTCGCAGGCAGGAGCGTGAGGAGAGGGAGGTCAAGAGGCCTCGGGGATCAGGTAGCTTCAGTGGTGCCCCTTTTTTAGGGCAGTTTCAGCACATCAGAGGTCATCCATTTAGACCTCTACAGCCAGTTCGCGCAACTTATAGTGGTGTATCTCCGGGGCAGGGTCCTCGCAGTTCTCATCAGGGACGTTAATCTTTTAGTGCCCTTCCATCTTACAGCTCTGCCCGAGCATCATCTTATCAGGGTTCATCTATGCATGATTTGTCTGGTGGTTATCATGGTGGTAGGGGGTCTCGTCAGTTTTCAGCTCCAGCTCCAGGTAGTTTTTATGAGTGTAGAAAGTTCAGATATGAGTAGAGGCAATGTTCCCATCGTCCTAGTAGTTCATCTCAGCAGAGGGTTCAGCCCTCGGCTTCATCCCCAGCCACATCACCACCTACCTAGGCAGCCAAGGGTGGTGGCAGGCAGCTAGAGGCCTCCCTAGAGGGGGAGGTCGAGCAGGTGGAGGCCAGCCACGTATCTATGCACTTTCGGCTAGGCCTGATTCTATAGCCTCAGATGCAGTGATTACAGGTACTATCTCAGTTTGTCACAGTGATGCTTTGGCTTTATTTGACCCTAGTTCCACGTACTCTTATGTCTCATCCTATTTTGCTCATTTTTCGAATATACCCCGTGAGTCTTTAGTTATGTCTGTTCATGTTTTGACTCCGGTGGGCGATACTATAGTTATGGACCGCGTGTTCTGGTCGTGTGTTAGATCTATTGGAGGTATGGAGACCCGAGTGGACTTGATGTTACTCATTATGATCGATTTTGATATAATTTTGGGCATGGATTGGTTATCCCCATTTCATGCTATCCTTGATTGTCACGCTAAGACCGTGACCTTAGCCATGCCTGGAGTTCCGAGAGTTGAGTGGAGAGGGTCTATAGAGCATGTGCCCAGCAGAGTGATTTCTCATTTAAAGGCTCAGCATATGGTTGAGAAAGGGTGTGAATCTTATCTTGCTTCTGTGAGGGATGTAGTAGTGAGACTCCATCTGTTGATTCTATTCCTGTAGTCCGTGATTTTTCGAATGTATTCCTTGCAGACCTGCCAGGCATGCCACCTGACAGGGATATTGATTTTGGTATTGGCCTGGTGCCAGACACTCAGCCTATCTCTATTCCACCTTACCGCATGGCACCAACGAAGTTGAAAGAATTGAAAGAACAACTTCAGGAACTCTTAGATAAGGGGTTCATTCGGCCTAGTGTGTCACCTTGGGGTGCACCGGTGTTGTTTGTGGAAAAGAAAGACAGCTCCATGCGTATGTGTATTGATTATAGGCAGCTGAATAAGGTTACAGTGAAGAACCGTTATCCTTTGCCTCGTATTGATGACTTATTTGATCAGTTTCAGGGAGCTAAGGTGTTCTCCAAGATTGACTTAATGTCTGGGTATCATCGGCTGAAGATTCGGGATTCTGACATTCCGAAGACTGCTTTCAGGACCAGATATGGCCATTACGAATTCCTAGTCATGTCATTTGGGCTGATCAATGCCCCAGCCGCGTTCATGAAATTGATGAATAGTGTGTTCCAGCCTTACCTTGATTCATTCGTCATTGTGTTCATTGATGACATCCTGGTTTATTCTCGTAGCTAGGAAGGGTATGCTCAACACTTGAGGATTGTGTTACAGAGATTGAGGGAGGAGAAGCTTTATGCAAAATTCTTCAAGTGTGAGTTTTGGCTTGGTTCAGTAGCTTTCTTGGGGCACGTGGTGTCTAGTGAGGGTATTCAGGTTGATCCGAAGAAGATTGAGGCGGTGCAGAGCTGGCCCAGACCGTCCTCAGCTACTGAGATTAGGAGTTTCCTTGGTTTGGCGGGATATTACCGTCGCTTTGTGGAGGGATTCTCTTCTATTGCTTCACCATTGACCAAATTGACCCAGAAGGGTGCTCCATTCAGATGGTTCGATGAGTGTGAGGAGAGCTTTCAGAAGCTTAAGTCAGCATTGACCACAGCTCCGGTACTAGTTTTGCCTACTGGTTTGGGTTCTTACACAGTCTATTGTGATGCTTCTAGAGTTGGCTTGGGAGCGTTGTTGATGCAGGACGGTAGGGTGATTTCCTACATGTCTAGACAGTTGAAGGTGCATGAGAAGAACTATCCAGTGCACGATCTTGAGTTAACTGCTATTGTTCATGCCTTAAAGATTTGGCGGCATTACTTGTACGGGATACAGTGTGAGATTTTCACTGATCATCATAGCTTTCAGTATCTGCTGAGGCAGAAGGATTTGAATTTGAGGCAGAGAAGGTGGTTAGATCTTTTCAAGGATTATGACCTTAATATTTTGTATCACCCGAGAAAGGCCAACGTAGTGGCCGATGCCTTGAGTCGCAGAGCCGAGAGTTTGGGGAGTATACCATACCTTTCAGAAGTAGAGCGACCGTTAGCACTTGATGTTCAGGCTTTAGCGGGCCAGTTGGTGAGATTGGATTTGTCATACCCTCCGCGGGTATTAGCTAGCATGACTTCCCAGTCTTCTCTCTATGATCATATTAAAGCTCGCCAGTATGATGACCGACACTTGTTAGTTCTTCAGGATAGAGTCCGTCGGGTGATGCCAGGGATGTGACTATTGGTGATGACGGAGTTATGAGGACGCAGGGACATATTTGCGTGCCCAATGTGGAAGGTATTCGAGAGTTGATATTAGTAGAGGCTCACAGTTCGTGGTATTCTATTCATCCGGGTGCCGCGAAGATGTATCAAGATTTGAGACAACAGTATTGGTGGAGGCGGATGAAGAGAGATATTGTTGAGTATGTAGCACGGTGTCTCAACTGCCAGCAGGTCAAGTATGAGCACCAGAGACCAGGTGGATTGCTTTAGAGGTTATATATTTCGGAGTGGAAGTGGGAGCGGATTACTATGGACTTTGTACTTGGGCCTCCACGGACTTCAAAGGGTTTTGATGCTATTTGGGTCATTGTGGATAAATTGACAAAGTCCACGTACTTCATTCCTGTCAGCACCACTTATACTTTAGAGCGGTTAGCTGGTATTTACATTAAGGAGATTGTCCGGTTTCATGGAGTTCCGGTTTCTATCATTTCTGACAGCAGTACACAATTCACATCTCAGTTTTGAAGGGCCGTACAGAGAGGCATGAGTACTGATGTAGAGTTGAGCACTGCATTTCATCCTTAGACCGACGGGCAGTCGGAATAGACTATTCAGATTTTGGAGGATATGTTACGGGCTTGTCTGATTGATTTTGGTGGTTCATGGGATCAGTTTCTGCCACTAGCGGAGTTTGCATATAATAAAAGCTACTAGTCCAGTATTCAGATGGCCCCGTATGAGGCTTTATATGGCAGGAGGTGCAGATCTCTGGTTGGTTTGTTCGAGCCTGTTGAGTCTAAGTTATTGGGCACAAATTTGATTTAGGATGCGTTGGAGAAGGTAAAGTTGATTCAGGAGTGACTTCGCACGGCAGAAGAGTTATTCAGACCGGAAGAGCCGGGATGTGTCATTTATGGAATGTGATAAGGTATTGTTGAAGGTATCACCCATGAAGGGTGTTATGAGGCTCGGAAAGAGAGGAAAGTTGAGTCCTCGGTTTATAGGTCCTTTTGAGGTACTTCAGAAGGTTGGAGAGGTGTCTTATAGACTTGCCTTGCCACCCAGCCTATCGAGTGTTCATCCGGTATTTCATGTGTCGATGCTTAGAAAATATGTTGGTTACCCGTCTCATGTGTTAGAATTAAGCACAGTTCAGCTCGAGGGTGATATGTCATATGAGGTAGTGCCAGTAACAATTTTGGCTCGCGAGGTCAGAAAGTTGAGGTCCAAGGATATAACTTCAGTGAAAGTACAGTGGAGGAGGCTAATAGGGAGACCGAGCGAGATATGCAGATAAAATATCCTCACTTGTTTGAGACTCCAGGTATGTTTCTAGACTCGTTCGAGGATGAACGTTTGTTTAAGAGGGGGAGAATGTAACGACCCGATCTGTCGTTACGTAGAACCTGCATTATAATTAATGTTATTGACTTGTTATAGGTTGGTTATACTGTTATTGATGTGTTAGAGTTGGTAGGCTTGAAATCGAAATAGTGGTAGCGAGGGTTTAGCCACTTAGCCTTTAAAAATAGCCTTAAAGTTGAAAAAGTCAACTTAAAGTTGATTTATTGGTAAACGACCTCGGAATGCAGATTTTATGGCTCGGATAGCTTCGTTAGGTGATTTGGGACTTAGGAATGTGTTCAGAATATTTTTGTGATGTCCGGTGTAGAATTAGGCTTGGATTGGCGAAAGTTAATTTTTGGCGATTTCCGGTCGGCAGTGGAAAATAGGTTATCGGGGTCGGAATGGAAATCCTGAAGTTGGAATAGGTTCGTAATGTAATTTTGGATATGTCTGCAAAAATTCAGGTCAATCTGAGATGTTTTGGATAGTTTCGGCATTGTTGGTGGATTTTAGAAATTTCAAAGTACTTAGGCTTGAATCTGACGTGATTGCGGTGTTTTAATGTTATTTTTAGTGTTTTGAGAGTGCAACTAAGTTTGAATGATCATATGTGACGTGTTAGTATGTTTGGTTGGGGTACCGAGGGCCTCGGGATTGATTTCGGGTGGTTAACGGACTCATTTGGACTTAAAGAAGATGATGTTTTCTGGTGTTTCTACAGAGGATTTTTACCCTATGCGTTCGCGGAGAGGAGCCCGCGTTCGCATTTGGGGAGCTGGGACTTTTCTTCTATGCGTTCGCAGTCCAGGGGGTGCGAACGCGGAGAGTTATGAGGGGTAGCCATCGCGAATGCGGGCTGAGGGGTGCGTTCGCGGAGAGTAATGGGCAGCTGAGGGACCCAGGTCCGTTTGGCCTGTGCGTTCGCGGGGTGCTTGACCATGTTCGCGGAGGGTTGACCAACCTGGGCATCGCGTTCGCGCCCAGGTAAGTGCGTTCGCGTAGGGTAATTTGGAGCTCTGGGGATTTTGTGCTTTGCTAACGCGGGAAGGGGGCCGCGTTCGCACTGAAGAATAACTGGATAGTTATATTAAAAACCCTTCCGCGACCACAACCTATTTTTACACCATTTTTGTACGGAAAGAGAGCTTTGAGGCGACTTTGAAGAGGGAAAATCAGTGTTCTTCATAGAGGTAAGTATTTTGGACCTTAAAACTCGATTATAGGTGATTAGGGAACATAATCTCAGTGTTTAATTCATGAAATTTTTTAGAAAACGATGGGGTTAGAGCTTGATATTGTGAGACCTTTAGGGGTCGATTTTAGGGGTCAAACGAACTCCGATTTTAGCGTTCTTTATAAGTACGGACTCGTGAGATAACGAAAAACATTTTAGTATAAAAATTTCTGAGTTCTGAGATGCGGGACCAGGGATCGGGTTTTAGCAAATTTCGGATTTTGAGCTAAAATTGGTATATTTTTTTCAATTGGAATTCATTCCTTAAGCTTAATTTGATGATAAAAATCTGAACTTGATAGATTTGGAGCACCCGGGAGTTGATTCGAGGCAAGCATATTGTGAAATAGTTCCCGGGCTAGTTTGAGGTGAGTAATATCTTTAAATCTTGTCCCGAGGGTATGAAACCCCGGACTCTGCACCCTTTCACGGGTTTTGGAATTCAAATATTGGAACTCTGGAATTATATTCCCTATTTAGGCAACTATTGAGTTATGAAATCAATTTTTAAAGCCGATGCTTAATAGTATTGATATGATTTGGGCTGTAAGCTATGTTTGGGGCATAGTGCCGATCTGTTTACCCCTTGGGGGCTGTTTTAACTATTTTTCTCACTTGATATGTTATGATTTTCACTTAGTATTTTCTTGATAATTGTTTTGACACTCAAAGTATTTTGATACTATTTATTGAAAATGAAATATTGTTTTTGGGTCGAGAACCCAGTATATTTATGGCCTAAAGAGCATGTTGAGAGTGTCTGACAGAGTGAGATTGCGGGCCATTATTGTGAGGATATTGAGATATGAGAGAGGTCGAGGGCCAATATTGTAAGTGATTTATGCCATGATGTGGCTTGTTATAGCGCTTGGGCTGTAGGAGCCCCTCCGGAATCTGTACACACCCTCAGTGAGCGCGGGTACCTAATGAGTGATGTTGCCTGCAGAGCTGAAATTGAGTGATTGTGAGATTGCCTGATGGGCTGATACTGAGTGACTGTGATCTTGCCTGATGGGCTAATACTGAGATATATAAAATTGTTACGAGAAATGATTATGGCCCGAGGGGCAGATTTATGATGATTGTACTGAGATTTTGAACTATGATTCACTTTGTTTTTCAAACTGAGTTTTACTGAGAGTTTTACTGAGATATATTGAAATTATACTTGTTTCAAAGGATTTCTGAAAATTTGTTTTCGAACTTATGTATTTGATGAATATTTTACAGTGACTTGGTGTTTTACTATTTTGTGAATTAGTGCATCTGTGCTGTGTGTTTCTTATTTCTCAGACTATGATTTATTTTCATTACTACTGGGTTGGCGTACTCATCATTACTCTTTGTGCCTCTGTGCACAAATCCAGGTACCAGCTCGGAGCAGTAGCTGTCTCTGCTCGTTAGCAGCAGTTTTACGGGATTTCGAGGTAGCTGTCCAGCGTCCACAGCTTCTCTATTTCCCATTCCTTATTTAGTTTTAGCATTTCATTCCTAGACTTTATTTAAGATATTAGTAGAGTTAGTTTTATTTCGTAGATGCTCGTGACCATGTTTACTCCAGTCTTGGGAGGTTTTGTTTAGAGTTGTTTAGACTATTATTGGGGCTACGACTTAAAGAAATTATTTTATGTTATGTTGTTGTTTATTATTGAATTGTGAATTATTATAATGGAACAAAATGCGTAGTAATGTGATGGTTGGCTAGCCTAGTTCCACGATAGGCGCCATCACTACCTATTAGGATTTGGGGTCGTGACACTTGCAAAACTCTATCTTTTTATCTAGGATAAACTTGTCCAATTTTGATTTTATTTATATGACTGCTTGATATTTAGTCTTCTTTGAACTGCTATTAATTTGCTTATTTCATATGACTTGGAAAAGAATATTTTATTCATGTGTTTATATATTATTTTTTGTTATTTATTTATCTATTTTATAGAAAATGGAAAAGAGAATGTAATAAGTGGAATTGTGTTGCCGTTGCAGTTTCAGTCAACCACTACTAATTGTTGAAAGATTTTTTCTACACAGAAAAAGACATTAAAAGCATTATATGAAGTTGATAGCAGCGACGAAAAGAAACAAAAGTGATTACGAAGATAAAAGTTAAGCAAGCAAAATTTATTTTGGGCTGTACATGCAATTTCTTAACTATATATTCAATATTTTTTAAAGATGAAAGTCTCCGACAATTTAAAGCGGAATTTCTAATCTTTTCATTATATTCTAAATCTCTGCTCTTCGCACTTTTATAACCTAGGAAGAACTATTCTCCCTCACGTGTAGAGGTGTTAACATTGTTATTCATATTTCATGTTATTCTTTTCTATTTGTATCTATTCTTGAATATATTATTTTGGTGTGAAGCAAAAGACTCAAATCCGTTTTAGTCCTAAACGTGTATATATATATACCGAAGTTTATTCGACAATTGTAAGCCCATCACATGAGAATTGAGAGTAACCACGTAACATACTTTTTCTGTTGAATGCTCAATTTTCTAATAGTATGTGCCTAATATGGACTTAATGTGATAAAGATGAACGCACACATATTCATCCCCTCATGTTCATTTTGCTCTCTATCTCTCCACTTTTTCACTTTTACCAAATAAAACTATTCATATATATTTTTATAGGTGTATTTATAGAACTTTACCTCAATACAAATATTTATACTATTTTTAAAAAGTTTATACTCACTGATATGAGGTACACACGCAACGTGCTTGCTCAGAACTAGTACAATTAAAAAGGAAATAGGAGTTTAAATACTGAATGTACTCGTAACTGTACTCCTAATTTTACGATTTTTGTTACATGCATTAATCTTATTTTACACCCGTAAATTTGAGAATCTGTAACTGATGGAGAATTATATATAGGGTGTGTTTGGTACGAAGGAAAATATTTTCCAATTTTCCCATGTTTGGTTGGCATAAATGATTTGAAAAACATTTTCCTCCAACTGGAGGAAAATGTTTTCCTTATCAAAAGTAGGGAAAATATTTTCCAAAATTCCTTCTCAAGCTTCCTCGCCCTATTTTCTACCCTCACCAACCCATCTCACACCCACCTACCCAATCTAATTCCATGCCCTCTCTCCAAAAAGTTTTTTTTTCTTCACCACCCACCCACCCCCATCCCTACCCTCCAACC